>JAQGCC010000378.1:0-39652 GCA_034698905.1 Xestoiulus laeticollis
ATTTCATTTGTTCCTATCAGTTTCCAAAATTAAATAAAAAAATAATTTCGAAAAAAAGGCTTATTCTGGTATGCAACTCTCTTAAGAAAATTCCGCATCTGGTCCTCAATGAGTTCTAATTTAGTGAAGAATTTCTGCCACATTTTAGTATTTGCTTTCAATAAATCTGGCTACCATTTCAATATCAGAATTAATGTAGATCTTAAATCTTGCTCTCTGTATGTTAAACACCCCTTGGAATATATAGTTGCAGGAAAAATTTCCAGCTAGGTGGTGAAAGCCCATTTCCTGGTGTGGGCATTTCAATTCAACTCAGTATCCTACAGTCAGCAAACAATCCTGTATATCTTCCATATCAATATTCTCATAGACGCATAGACTCCAACTGCACAAACAATAATCCAAAGGAGTTAGGTCGGGTGACCTTATAGTGTCTAAGGAATGAATGGCACTGGCGCCTATCTGACGCCTGGGTAACCTTGGCTGGCAAAGGACTATAAAGGGACCTAAAGGATGCCAGAATATTGTTGTAGTTTTCAACTAGTTCTATCTCTAGAAGTACTAGTAAACATAGGCTTGTAATACAAATTTCTTCTGCAAGACAGCGCTATAATCTCTTACCACATGGAACATTTCCTTCTGAAACATACAGTTATCTGTATCCTGTAAGGGCAGATTTAAAAAGACACGACGTCTGTTGGTAAAAGTGGTAGAGAAGATGCATGCTAAGAATTTGTGCAGGTTTTACAAGATGGTCACCGACATTAAAAAGCTGGAACCAGGGTAATTGTTTGATTGGCAAAACTGTTGATTTTTAGGCAACGTCGTTCAGCCCAAGAGGTCGCCAAGAAGAGTGCCCTTGATGACGTAGAAACGGTCACTCCGCAAGCCACGCCCTTTCGAAGGACCACGCCTTCCTCAAGGCGGGGTCTCAAGTCCAGGGTGCGCCTCATTAATTCGGACAGAGGGTCAGTATGCATTTCCTGACTATTGCAGGAAAATCAGATTTTGTTTAGACAAATAGGAATTTATGGCAATTTTTCTGGAAATTGGTGACAATTTTCCATTGAAAATATAAGATGTTGAATGTGTTTTGATAAGAAAGAAAAAAACTATGAAAAAATTCCAATTTATCAAACAGGTTTTACAATAAATAAGAATTAAAGCTTTTATCAGAATTTAGTGCAAATAAAAACAAAACTAAAAGACGTTAATTATAACCTTAAATTAGGTAAAATTCCAAGAATTTTTAAAAAATTATAAACATGTAATGTATAGTCAAATAGGAATGCCAGAATATGTAAACACAAAAGTTATAGAAAATTTTATAAAAAAAAAATAGCATGAATTGCAGGAACTTCTAAAAAAATAGTCACATAGAAATTGCAGAATTGTAAAACTTAAAAAATACAGTCAAATAGTAGTTGTAGAATCTTAAAACACTAATGTACATATACAGAAACATTCTTAAATAAGAAAATAGCATGAATTGCATGACCTAATCATGCAAAATATGCTAAGAAATAAACTTTACGAAAAACAGATATTAACAAATGCATGAAGATTCCTATCTTAGAATAAAATCAAATTTTCAATATATGATCCAACTTGTTTCGCTACATACAGTCGTCACGGAAACCCCATAAACCATGAGTAAATGGCATGATGATAGGAATCAAAATTTGACAGAAAAAGGGTCGCATTCGCCCCCTATTGCTTCATAAAATATCTAGGTTTAAAAAACCGTTAAATTCTCGTCGTCAGAAAAATATGATTCCCCCTGTTTTCCAAGCAGTTTCCCCAAGAGTTTCTTATTTTTACTGCCATTTGTCGTCTCTCCCCAGGGGTCACTTCCGGTCAATGTCCGCTAGGGTTCCCCTAGATCTTTTACGACTCCTTTCGGGGGAATCTTTTAAACTTGTTCTCTATCCCATCCATCTCTCTGTATCTCTCTCTTTCTGATTTGCTTTTATAGTCAGTTCTCCTTTAACGTCATACGTGCTTTCCTGAAAAACCCCTCGTATTGAAAACAACGGATCCTACTGGAAAAATGGGGTTAGGGCCACAAAGCTCAAAAACCCCATATAAGTCTCTCAGTTCGACTCCTTCAAGAAAGTTCGCGGAACCTATGCTGAAAATGGGGTTAGGGGAGCCCTAGTCAAAAATCTCATAAGAAACCTTACTTCTTATAAGATTTTGATACATCCCAATTTAAAAATGGGATCTCAGAACTGATTGATCATATCTTATTACATGTATATTATGGGAATCATGTCATGGAATCTCACGGAATAAAAACCCTTTTGAGATTGGGTATTTTATTTTGTCTCATTAGCATGTCATTAGGGGCCTTTTGTAATGTCACATTGCTTATCTACATGTACAGTGTATATAAAGAAGAAAAGTATGTGTGTATGTGGTTGAGTTTGTTCTACAAAAACTTTTGATCCACTCACCAGATTGCTCCCAAATTTTCCACCAATACTTTACAGTAGCCGAAAAATAACATAGGATGGTCCGCCTTCCTAAAAAAAATAGCCTTGCTATTTTATATGCCTTGTTAGTTGATCAAGACTACATAAATCAAAATTAATTTTCCAAGGTCGTGTCACGGTCAATGAAGACCACTATCACTGTCAGATAAGTAATTACTAATAAACAATTTATATAAGATAAAGAGAACGATACATACAATGTTTCATGCACATTTTCATGCTGAAATATTAATATGACACATTCAAATCCTAAAAAGTTTGTTTTAATCACAACCTTCATCCTTCAGCATTCTGGAAATGACGATCCTGTCACATTCTAATTCAGTATTTTTGAAAATACTAAATGGTCCTTGGCTAAAAATGGGTGCACATATTCTGCACTATAAATCTGTCAAAAGTAATTTGGATAAATATACATTAAAGTCATCTGCTTCCCCCATTCATGCTTGTGCACAGTGGGTCTTCCTCTTTAATTGCAAGATGGCAGATGTTTTCGTAATTTGGTATCTTTAACCCTGTGCAACAGCTTTAATTGGAGATCTAATTTACGTTAACTGCAGCCGTAAATTAGGATTAATGAATGAAACGAGCGTAAAATAGCCACTGGCCGTACATTAAGGACCATTGCGCTAATCGACACAATCGTTTCCATCAAATCAAGACCCCAAAAATGACTGCATGTTCATTTTAGAACAGCCCCAATGTGTTGCATAAAACATAATTTAAGCGTTGTTCCCCCAGGTTTTCACATTGATTTTGTTATTGTTTTTTGCTGACTCTTACACGTTTTTGATTTCTCCTAATTCGCGAACAAACATTTTGGTTTCAAAAACCGACAAATCATGATTGTCAGACATGTATCTCACATCAGTTTTTCTCTAAACTTTAAATTTTGGCATTTATTTCTTGTTTGAAAAGTAACATAAATTGCTTGCTACGTTTCATTTTACGGTTATTTAGATCGATATTATCAATGCCAGAAGCTGTAGTCATGCAACAAACAAAACAGGGATAGGAAATGTACATAAGGTCAATAAAAGTGGTTTGTAATTAATTCTAGAATTAAAGCCCCTCTTCCATCTTGTAGATTGAACAAGAACTAATCTCAGCAATCTGAATACTTTCTAATCCTCATGCACCCATAGTTTATATATGGCCTAGATACGCTCCTAGAAAGTTAGCCGTAAAGTAAAATGCCGTATAAATAATCCTTCACTTTCATATAAAACCATACAAATTCCATTCATTGCTTTGTTTTATTATGTTGTAAATATATTATATGTGATAGAACAATGAAGTTAATGCGTAGGGTCTATATATGAATTTTCCGACATATTCTTGCAATATATAAGGCTGGTTAATGCGGCTTTAATATTTTTAGATAGAAGTCCCAAATGTTATGATTACCGGTACCTAAAATGACTGATTCTGATCCGGAAGTGGCTGAAGTGCGCTTTTGTCCCCAATTTTTGTCAAAAGTCAAAGCCCCTTGGTGAATGGCAAACCATACATGCACATGAGCCTGTAATGTTTGCCTACCTTATGTGTTCTTGATCAATTGGACCTATAGTAACAACTGGTCCTAGCAACCAATGGTCCCATTATCCTGAATATGTATACTATCATTATCATCATTATTATTTTTGTTGCAAAAGTATCATTTTCCAACAGAAGTTATGTATACAGCTCAGTCATGTGTAACTGAAAAACCGCCATTAAGGTCTTTTTTTGTAGTCTCTAATCGTTTTCCAATTTATTAATTTCGGTTAATTGCCTTTTCTGATATGCTTTACGATTCTTTTATTTTTTGTTTCGGCAAAACGCAAGTAGTGAGAAAATGTATTTTTTTTTCAGCCTATGCTCCAACGAACTAAAGCTCGTTAATTATTAAAAGCCACCAAATTAAAAACGTACATATCGATCGATTTTCGTGAATATTTCAATGCAGACATTAACCCAAAGGGGGGTTAATCGACGTTTAATGACACGAGCGTCAATTAACGACAAGGCGAAAACAGATATAAAGCTAAATTAAATTCCCATTTCGTCAAAAATAGGAAATCAGGTTCATGGTTTGACCTTAAGGCTCGATACACACGAACGTTTTTCATCTGCACAGAGTCTGTACTAAGTCGTACGAAAAAGAATTTGTTTTTTTTTAGTCCTCTACATTGAGGTATTTGGGGATATGGGTGGCACTCACACCTACATTAAGTAGGCCTACATAATTCTGTCTAGGAGCGCCATGTCAATTATTAAGTACAATGTTATATTTCTTGCAAAGCACTGGTAGTAAAAAGTGCTAAAAACATTGCAACCTACAGATTTTGCAAAACAAATCATACTGGAGTTTCGAAAAAAAAATACGCATCTATTTATCCTCAGACCTAGAAGGTTGATGGATACTTCTAATACGACCATCTGGCACAATGACCAAATGCTTAAGTATCGACCAGCTGGACCTAAGTATATAGAAAGTATAACGGACTTGGGGATGCTAGGAAAAATGGTACATCCATCATAAAAAAGGGCAAAACGGTTTTATAATTTTTAAGAAATCATGCATGCATCTATCGTACATTCCATATGACCAGGAGATCGAGACTCCTTTTTAATCATCCATAATAATACCGTTTATGACCGACCCCTGCCAACATTTTAGGACAGTCATGTGAACACGTCACATTTCGTTGTTTTGCAACCAAAAAACCACTAAAAATCTGCATCATCATGGCATCATTCGCTTCAGGTCGGATGATTCGGCCAAAATTCCCTATTATTCCTCGTTTTTCAGAGTCATCATCTCGAAAAGTCTCTTGAAACGCAATGCACATAACGTTGCCATCATCGTCCATAGCTTTAAGCTATACATGACATATAGCGGTCACGTATCGATTTATCGATGAAACTATTCCTCATTTAAGATCGATGTCATCACATAAATACTATAGAGTACATATCGATGTCATAACTTGTTACATCGATCTAATGTTCCCATACATGTAGACCTACTATGGAATACATCTGTCCTATCAATTATACATTGTATTTGCCAAAGATTCTATGGCAAAAAGTTGCTTTCATAGAATACAGAACAAAGAACATAGATTACAGATCGATAATATAACTTGGCGATGAATTTTCGATATTGCACCCCAAAAAAAAGCAATCTGGATGGCTTAATTTGGTAACGATGAATGGTGTCAACAAGTCAACAAGCTTGATTGCCGGGTTAAACAGGAGGCGTAATGACCACTCTGTGACTCTAATCACGACCCTATCATAAAGTAATCAACCCAAAGACGTGATTATTGTCCACAAAAAAAAAAAAAGAGGTGTGGTTTCTTCCCACCTTGTATAAACCACAGTGTAGGTGTTAGTCTTAAGACACTTTTCTTAATACTAAAACTACACAAAAGTGCATGTTTTATAATTTTGAAATATACGATGCCACAAAGTTGGCAGAGCAAATAAGTAATGGACAAGGTCGGCGTTACGTGCAGCGCCCCCTTGTGGTAGTAAGTTGCAATTTTCTAGTAGGGGATAGAAACGCGATTTTAACACAGACACACATTAGAAATAAACCTTTAAATAATAATATCAAGCGATCTTATCATGATACCAAAATGAAACTTTGGGAGGTTTAAGATAGTGGTACGAAATAATTTTGTGAATTTTTTCAAAATTTTAAAATAGTAATTTATTGAAATATTAATGAAAAAACCATCTTCATTGCTTGATACTGCAACCTCCTCTCCTCTACAAGTTTTCAATTTTTATTTGTCACCTACTCGCGCATGCGCTGTTTTGTAAAGCGGACCTTGTCAATTCTAACAAAGACATAGATGGGTTTGCGATCCCTAAATACTACTCCATCCCAATATAATGTACAAATCAAGAGTGGCCCACTGAAGGAAATAATTATCAGATGTGGCAAAAAAAAGTAAAATCCTTAAAATGAACACACTTTTGACATATAAATACATCTATGCTTTCATTATTAGGGTTCAATTTAAGCAGGAATGGGTCAAAGGCTCTTAGGTCCTTGACAACAGTAAACATTGGGGTAAAGAACGTGTAGACCCATGGCAAGACCTATGCCTTGGGTATTTGCTTTGAATGCAATACAACACTACTGCATTTTTTAGCAATAACCTCTTGGGACACTAAGAATAATGCACATTTTTTGGGTAAAAGACTTCCATTCTGTGAGTCATTTCCGGCAATACAAAATACCACGAAGACACAGTTTTGACATTATATGTAAACGAAAACAGCCCATTCACATATCGCATTTGGTGACTTGTTTTTGCATTGCCAGTGTTGACTTTAGGACTGTCTTTAATGGATTTTCATATAGACAAGGTGCGTCTGGAAGATACAAAAAGCTGTAAGAAATACGGCTTTTTTTTCCTCCAACTGCAAATACAATTACGACACGCAGATTCTCTGTGGAGAAATCAATCAATCTCTGTTTTCTCGGCATTATTCGACGAAGAGTATAGGTGGAGATGGTTGAGAGAAAACAGGGCGCCAGCCGTCGCGGGAATTGCACAAACCCATCGGAAAAAAAGAAATATAATAAAAAAAAATCATACTTCTTACCATCATATAACAACTTCTACACGAGTCCAAAAAAGGCCTTCCAGCATTTCCATTGCCTTTTTCTCTCTCTCTCATTCCTTTGCTTTTTAACGCTTGTAAAAAGACGTAAATGCAACGACGTTTTTTCTTGTTTTTTTATACAAAAAGCCTCCTGGGAACAACGATAAATGCTTGAAGAAACGACGAAAAAATCAGCAAAAAAATTGCTCAAATTACAAATGGCGAATTTCGTCGTTTCCATGAGTTATGAAGACGAAGTGCAGAAATGGAATGATAATTTTAGGTTGTTCAGTTATGACGTCTATTTCCCTACTTTTTCCAGTTGGACAATAACGTCATCTTTGAATTAACAATGCATCACATTTGGATTCCTGACGTCATCTTTCCATTAACAATGCATCACAGTTGGATTTCTGACGTCATCTTTCCATTAACCATGCATCACAGTTGGAGTTGAGACGTCATATTTTTCCATTAACTTGCAGTACAGTTAGATTTTTGACGTCATCTTTCCATTAACAATGCATCATAGTTGGATTTGTGACGTCATATTTCCATTAACAATGCATCACAGCTTGATTCCTGACGTCATCTTTCCATTAACAATGCAGCACAGTTGGATTTGTGACGTCATATTTCCATTAACAATGCATCACAGTTTGATTCCTGCATGACGTCATCTTTCCATTAACAATGCATCACAGTTGGATTTGTGACGTCATATTTCCATTAACAATGCATCACAGTTTGATTCCTGCATGACGTCATCTTTCCATTAACACTGCATCACAGTTGGATTTGTGACGTCATATTTCCATTAACAATGCATCACAGTTTAATTCCTGACGTCATCTTTCCATTAACAATGCAGCACAGTTGGTGTTGTGACGTCATCTTTCCATTAACGATGCAGCACAGTTCGATTTTTCTATATCATTTTTCCATCAACGTCATCATGACGTCAATTGATGCAGCGCAGATAGATTTGCAACGTCATCATTCCATTAACAATGTAGCCGTTTGATTGTCGTCATTTTTCCATTAACAATGCAATACAGTTGGATTTGTGACGTCATTTTTCCATTAACAATGCAGCACAGCTCGATTTGTGACGTCATTTCCACATTAACAACGTAATATCACAGTTGGATTTGTGATGTCATTCTCCCTTTAACAATGCAGCATAGTGCATTAAAAGTTGGATTTGTGACGTCATTTTCCCTTTAACAATGCCGCATAGTTCAATTTTTGACGTCATTTTTCAATTAATAATACATCACAGTTCGTTCACAAACGAAGAGATAAGGTCACGTTCTTTCCATCAATTACGTCATCGTTGCATGGAGTCCATTTATGACGTCATTTCATTTGGAGTCTTTCATTTCCCGTTATTAGTTCTTTCTGCTTCTCAAGGCTATAAAATGGTAAAAAAACACGTTCAAAATGGCCTTTAAACCTAGACTAAAAACGAAACAATCCTAAAAGAAGTTAGAAACGATCTCTGAAGGGCAATAAAAACTACCAATTTAAATTCGTATAGGAATAGAAAATTTAATCCAAGAACGAAATTGAACTTTGGTTTAATAGTGTGTGGAAAAATCTTACTTTCTTCCAGGTACCTGTTCACCATCGTCAGTTACTTGATAGGCGTATTTATATTTGCCACTATCGTAGGTAAGTTTACCACATGTAGTTGGCAACTAGCAATAATAAAATTTGGACAGGTGGAAGTGATGACGCCACCTGGGTCGTACATTTTGACGTCATATCCGGTTAAATTGGTATTTACAAAATGATAAGTTTTGCATAAAAAAACTAAGTCGATTATTCTGTCAGTGCATAACTAATTTACATGTACATTCCATGTTGAAATGGTCAAAGTTCAAGTCATTTAAAGATGCATGTACACTGCATTTGTAAAATACAGGGTGGCACAAAACAGTGCTAACATCTCGAAGCATTAAGGGTTATTTAATATAATTGAATTAATATTATGTTTTGTAATTTACTGCAGTATGCAAAGTATATTAATTAAGTTAATCAGAAAATATGTTCGATGTGTTCAAAACATTGTTTCTTAACGACTTTTTGCAAGCATTGGCACCATTCGTTATATGCGCTTCTGCCAATAAAGCGCGCTGCCCTAGATTTCTTCATTCCTCGATTATTGCTAACTTGAGCAGCAAACCTCGTCTGAGAACATATTCACAATAGTATTTACTGTTTACTTTGGTGCTTGGTTCAACGAACACAGCACTAGTTTTCCCCACACACCAACTGGTACCATGATACTGCAGTTTACAAGTCTCCTTTCTAAAACTTAGCTTTTCTTTGAATTAACTGAATAAACACGTTGTCATATAGATAAACTCATAAATAAAATCAGTAAACCATTATGGATACAGTTAATAAAATTTTGAATTAATTATATTACACTCGTACACGATCCTAACTATTTTGGGCCACCCTGTATATCTGAATTTCATGAAATTTTGGACGTCACTCTTCCTGTTCCAGATGTTAAAAAAATTGATAAAACCACTCTCGAATTCTTGATTTTTCTTAATCTTTTCCTTTTTCCATCTTTTTTTATCGAACAAAGGACAAGTAGGAAACGTGATCACCAACAGAAATGCAAATCGCCTTGAATTTGAACGACTTTTGGTAAAACAATAAGCACAAAAACAAGCATCAAAAACACATTTTCAAATCATCATCATCATCATCATCATCATCATCATCATTATAATTCACTTACGATTTGTTTGTTTTATTCTAGAAATTCTGACCCCGTTTTGTATCGATATCATTTATATCTAAAATTATAGCAAATATTCCGGAAATATTCCAGAATTTTTTGAAAGCTTTTTGCTATAATTAATATTTTAACTACCGTAAATACTCTAATAAATCCCTGGGGATTGATTTAAAAGTAAGGAACATTGACCCGGGGTTTATTGGAAACCGGAATTCATTCTAAACCCAGGGTTTAGGATTTTTATTCCCTCAAAGTTGGTATCAATAAATTAAAAATGCCAAAAAACTTATAATAAACAAGCCCTTACAGTACCAGTATTTTATTCGCCTCATATTTCAATAATAAGGTGGATCCCCTCTCCGAAAATGTGAGGTGCGAGCACTAAGGGAATTCCCCTTTAAACACCCGGGGATTATTAGAGACCATGGTTTAATCGAGTATATTTACTGTAGTTTTGTTCAATTTTTTTTTTTTTTTTAAAGTCGCTTTTCTTATAATTTGTTTTTTTACAAGTTATTTCTGTTATTTCTTGAATTTGATAATTTATACCATCATAAATTATAAGAAACACTAAGTTACAATTGTTCTTTTTAAAGTTATTTTCGTAATAAATCATCTTCATCATATCTCACTTTATTAAACCGGTCTTACCATATCTAAAAGAGCTCATTTTTCAAAAAAATGATATTCCAGGACGGTGCTAAACTGTACATGCGTCACCATAAAGTGCCACGAGATATGCAAAGGAGAGTCCAGCGTTGGTACGACTACACCTGGTCAAGGTAAGTCAACTGGCATTAAATCCATCGATGTCTTCCTCCTTAACGTCGGTTGGGTTTCCCACTTTATCATCCTGGTCAATGCATCATTTCTCGCATTTCCTCTTGAATCTCTTCAGGGGCCGGATGCACGCAGGAGGCGACATCAATACGGCCCTGGGCATCCTGCCGGACAAACTGAAGACGGAACTAGCGCTGCATGTCAACCTCAGTACGCTCAAGAAGGTGGGTGAGAACGGGTAGAGAAAAGTGATAGATCTGGAGATACAAACAGCGAAATTAGGACAGAAGAGAAGAAAAGAAAAATGAAAGAAGGAAAGCGAGCAGGACACTTGAGTGACAGTGAGAGGGAGAGTGAGGGCGACAGAGTGAATGAAAATGTGAGGCAAGACAGGGAGCGGGGGAGTGAGGACAAGACAGCGAATGGGGAGTGAGGAGAAGACAGTGAGTGGGGGAGTGAGGACAAGACAGTGAGTGAGAGAGTGAGGACAAGACAGTGAGTGGGAGAGTGAGGACAAAACTGAGTGAGAGAGTGAGGACAAGACAGTGAGTGGGAGAGTGCGGACAAGATGGTGAGGGGAGGAGCGGGGGAGTGAGGACAAGACAGTGAGTGGGAGAGTGAGGACAAGACAGTGAGTGGGATAATGAGGACAAGATAGTGAGCGGGAGAGTGAGGACAAGATAGTGAGCGGGAGAGTGAGGACAAGACAGTGAGCGGTGGAATGAGGACAATGCAGTAAACGGGAGTGAGGACAAGACAGTGAGTGGGAGAGTGAGAGATACACAGTGAGTGGGAGAGTGAGAGGTACACAGTGAATGGGAGAGTGAGTGGACAGTGGACAGTGGGAGAGTGAGTGGACAGTGAGTGGGAGAGTGAAGACAAAACAGTGAGTGAGAGAGTAAGGACAAGATGGTGAGTGGAGGAGCGGGGGAGTGAGGACAAGGCTATGAGTGAGAGAGGACAAGACAGTGAATGGGAGAGTGAGGACAAGACAGTGAGTGGGATAATGAGGACAAGATAGTGAGCGGGAGAGTGAGGACAAGACAGTGAGTGGGATAATGAGGACAAGATAGTGAGCGGGAGAGTGAGGACAAGATAGTGAGCGGGAGAGTGAGGACAAGACAGTGAGCGGTGGAATGAGGACAATGCAGTAAACGGGAGTGAGGACAAGACAGTGAGTGGGATAATGAGGACAAGATTGTAAGTGGTTAAGTGAGGATAAGAGTGCGAGCAGAAGAGTGAGGACGACAATGAGAACAAGACAACAAGGGGAGAGACAGTGGCTGTGAGAGATAAGACAGTATTAAAGGGATTTCCCCTCCTATCGTCCTCAGGTGACCATATTCCAAGAGTGCCAGCCAGAGTTCCTGCACGACCTGGTGCTGAAGATGAAGGCGTACATCTTCACGCCGGGAGACCTCATCTGCCGCAAGGGCGAGGTGGCCAGGGAGATGTTTATTATCGCAGACGGTATCCTAGAGGTCATCAGGTCAGTCCATAGGGAAGGATAAAACTCGCTAGGTCCCAGAAGCAGATATTCTACAAAGTATAACATTTTTTCTCCTATCCGGCAGCGAGACCGGCAAAGTGCTCACAACGATGAAAGCCGGAGACTTCTTCGGCGAAATCGGGATCCTCAACCTGGATGGATTAAATAGGTAAGGGCCTATATATATCGACTCGTCAGCCATTTATAGTCATTCCCCTCTGCTTCATTTTCTTGCGATACGGCTTTAGAATGAAAGCGCAATGTCGTTCCAGGCGTACCGCGGACGTCCGTTCGGTCGGCTATTCGGAGTTGTTCAGCCTCTCCAGGGAAGATGTCCTTGGGGCCATGAAGGATTATCCGGAGGCTCAGGTTGGTACTTCTGCGGGTATTTTTTGGTTTTTTTTGTGGGTTTTTATGTCTAAATCTCCTTCGGTCCACAGGAGATCCTCCAAACGATGGGCAAAAAACGACTGATGGAAGCCCGGAAGGCTGCCGTGAATGCCAAGCGGGAACTGTCAGCGCAGGAGAGCCTAGGCTCGGAAAGCGGCAAAGACGTCATCGGACCAGACAGCGAGAGTGCCCGCCAGAAAGCAGTGCTCATGGTTAGGAGGCTCAGGAGGGACGCAAAGGACCTCAGGAACTACCTCATGAAAAGCTCCAGCAAGGGCACCTCGACGCTTTTCCGGTAAAGAGTGTCGCGTCATTTGTCCGCGCAAGAGCGGTGGCAAAATGTTGATTGTTTCCTTGCAGTTCAAAAGACAGGAGCAACCGGGAAGATGTCCGGATCGAGATGGAGACAGTCAACTCTGGTCGCGACATCAGCAAGACGTCCATTAAGAAAAGACAGGTATCGGCAACCGATGAGAGGTAAGCGGCACCGGCATCAGTCGTCAATGTTGCCGAATGGTTCCGGCTAAATTTTTTTTTCTCTTCGGCAGGCACAGTTCTGGAGACAGGGCAGACAGCATTGAAATCCTGGGACAGACTTCGGTGGCCAACGAATCCGAGCCAAAGCCCATGGCAATTGTCGGAGGAAGAAAACAGAGCTGTGCGGAAAAGCCGTTGCCGGCGGTTCCGACCGACGTTGCCGTTCCACCGGTGGCTCGTGTCCAGTCGACTTTCTTGCAACGGGTTCTGGCGCTGAAGAACAGCCAAGCGCAGCAGGACGAAGGAAAACGACCGTCTCTTTCCCAGGTTCCGGACGTCAAGACAGTTGCTGGTGAATGTCCACCGCCCGGAGTTGGAGTTTCAGAGGGCTGCAAATCTTCTCAAACAACCGCGGCAAAGTCCTCCGGATCTAATCCCGAAGACTGCGGATCCAAATCCAAGGAGGAGGACTCCAAACCGTCTCAGCCACCATCTACTGCTGCTCCACCAGCAGAGGATCAAACATCGGAAGCGGACCGATCCACAACGGCCATCCAGGCTTGGACCGCAACCATCGCATCCTCCATGCCCTTCCAGAAACCTCAGGATAAACCGATTGCGGAGTCATCGAGGGTCAATCAGAGTGCAGAGAACGTTGACCACAAAAATAAAGGCCGAGAGACTCAGGAAGGACAAGTGGTCAAGAGCATCCTGAAGCACTTCTCACGCTCCGAATCGGATGTCAGCGAGCTGTTCAGCAACAGCAGCGGCGATGGTGGCTCCTTGGTTTCCAAGCGGAAGCTGACCAAAACGGTCTCCTTCCGGGATCAGCTGGCCCAGGTCAACTCTTTGGCTGACCCGGACGCTAACTTCCGGCAGGAGGAATGCGTTTCCGGACTTCTGTTCGGCATCAAGCATGTCTTGCAACTGAGACTGGTAAGCCGGAACTCCTTTCGCGTGGAAGTCACAATGGCAGAACTACCAAATTCGTTGATATATTGCTACCAGAGTGCAAGCGGCATCATCGCTTCTGGTAAAAAGACCTTAGCCACCTATGGGCCTTCAGCAATTTTTCATTCAATTAGACAAAAGTCACCATTTTTAAAAAAAATAAGCCGGAAGATCCTCAAGAGATTGGATCCTCTTGGTTACAAAGTCTCAGAAAAGTTTACCTGTTGACAGCTCATTCTTTGCATTGCCATGACAATGAATTTAGCGGTTCTGACATCAGACAACCGCGTACCTGCCATAAACCTCAATTCTTCAGTTTAACGACAAATAGTTATTTTTCTTTCCATTACATGTACTATAAAAGGACGACATTCAGTCGCAGTTCAAGATGCGGCTGGTGGCTCTGGAAACAGCGATGCACAACAAGGAAGACGTCATCCATCAGTTGGAAGCCAAGATTCAAGAGTTGGAGGCGAGTTGCGGCAGCAGCATCATAAGATTACGTTCCTCTCAAAGTGTTTCTCACGATTATTGTTGCTTTTTTTCAATATCCAGACAACGAGAGAGCAAGACAGGAAAGAAAGTGTAGATCGGTCTGCGGAAGACTGGCTTCAAGGAGATCTCTTGGGTTTCAGCGGTGAACAGGTATCGGATGATAACAGGCGTTTTGGCAGACTGCAAGATCTTCAAAGTTTATAGCTTCGAATTTTGCTCATTCTGGAATGGCTTGGTCTCTCTTTGGGCCATCATGGAATGTCACATAATGTGGCATTGGTCTCTCATGTGAAATGGTTCCACAATCTCAGGCTATTCTGTAATAGCTCATTGAGCTGTCTTCTGGACATTCTGTGACGGCGCCAGTTTCCATGGGCCATTCTGGAATGTATCGATAATCTCTCTCGCTGGGCCATTCTGGTAAAACCTCGATGGTGTTCTTTGACTAATGGTTTGAATTTCCATTTTGAAGACATGCGGTGGTGCCGAGGGCGGCGTGGACATCACTCATCCCGGTTACGTTTGCCACCCACGGCGCTCGTGGCCCATGTTGCCAAGCAGACAGCGTCTGTGCCGTCACCGATCTGTAGAAGACCTCCTGCACCCAGACCACCTCTGGAGGGCAGAATTTCCCACCCGGAACCCAGAAGACTCTGGAGCATCGTCTCCAGAGGAAAACAGCGACACGGGCAGCGAGATCACGGACTGGGAAGAGGACGTCGAAGAAGAAGAAGAAGAAGAAGAGGATGAGGAGGAGGAGGAGGAAGTGGTGGTGGCCACTGCCAAAGACGAAGAGGAACGCTTCGGAAGCTCCGGCACTCGGGCGGCAAACGATTGGGAGATCAAGATGCTGGCACAGGAAATGATCAAGCAGGAGGCTAGCAGCAAGCTGGACTTGGCAGATGTAGTTGAAGAGGAGGAGGAGGAATTAGAGGAAGAGGATGAAGAGTCACTAGACGAGGCAGAAGCCGGGGACGTTGTCAGGCAGCTACTTACCAGCGTGGATGTGCAATTGGCCAATGTCGGCAAGGATGGCGGCAGCACCACATCCAGAAACTTTCCTCGCAAGTTGTGCCGTCAGCAAAGCTGGGCTGGAGAAGTACCGGGAGTAGCAGCTGCCCCTCGCCGCAGGGATTCCTTGCCCACGGCAGAGGACCATGTGATTCAGCATTTTGTCCACAGCACCCTGCGACGGCTTGACCAGCTGGAGAAGGTCTTCACAGCCGGTCCACCGCCATCGGCATCGAGCAGACGCAATCCTCTAAGGCACCAATGCAGCCTTCAGGAAACAAAAGCCACAGCGGCTGTTACTGCGGTAACGACAACCGCAGCAACATCGACGGCATCCACCAGGAGAGGCCTCCTGCACCGCCACGCTAGCTTGGGAGAGACGGCATCTCATCCGGCCTTGTCGCTTCTGAACATTCCAATGGGAAGAACCGGAAGCAGGTCGCCGCCGTTGTCCTCCTCCCTCTTCGGAACGCCGCTCCTGCCTGCCGCAATGCCGTCTGTGGCACTCACCTCGTCTTGCGTACCACCGTCGCCCACGCACCCGTCATTCGCCAGGACCATGTCTACCATTGCGGTGAGCAAAGTCTGGAAGGTTGGCGTTGCTAGAGTTGTCAGCATGATATCTTTTTTTTATCTATTCTGTCCAAATTCATTCCACAGCCAATTATGTTGAAATGGTTTTATTTTCAGCAACGTTTCAGACTTCCAAAGACCTTCATCAGGCAACCCTAGTTTTACAATGCTCAGTCAACTGATAATCCATGATATCTTGTTTGTTGGCTTTTAGCCCCAGGCCACACAAGGTTGAAAACGCGCGTTTGGCTAGCCTCAAACAAGGCTTTTAATTAAAAAAGAATTTTCGCACGAGATATTAATGTGCAAATTTTATAATTCAAGAATTTAAATTAAATTCGATGCCCTGTTTGAGGCTAGCCAAACGTGCGTTTCCAGCCTAGTGTGGCCTGGGGCTTATTGCTGTCTTTGTCGTCATATGTTTGTGTATTGACATTGTTGCTACTGGGAAACTGACAAATTTCCAGAAATAACACTTACTTAATCACCCCGTTTCTATCCTTCCACCGACAGGAACCTGGAGAATCCAACCTTCTGAACTTGTACAGCTGCGACAGGAATCAGGAAGATTCCGAGGATGACGATGGGGAAGATGAAGAAACCATCACGGACGTCCGCACGCCGGCAACCAACGATGACAGCAAAAGCAGCATCGCAGCGCAGAACCCCGAACGACAGCCGCTTCTGAGTGCTCCGAGGCCGTAGAGGAATCTCGACTGCCGAAAGAGACAAAAACTTTGAAATTCGTAAACCACTTAAGTAAAAAAAAGGGCTTCTCCTCTAGAGTAGAGCGGGGAACGGGAAGCCCGTGGGAGCAATAGTCGGCCCATAACACGAGCCCTTAGCTAGCGCCACAAACCCTTTCTAGTTCTGGCAGTTCGCAAGTACGGGAAATACTGCAGCAGGCGGCCTCTGGAATAAAAAAGTGTACATATGCAAATCGAAGTCCGAGGAGGAAATCCTAGCATCAGTTAACGTTAGCTGCCAGTTATTTCATGCATTTTATAATCAATAACCAGTAGAGGTTTAGACAAAACTTCCGACTGACATTGGACGTCAGTCACTCTTTTAGCGACTTCCAATTCCAGTCACAGTAACTTTTCTCCCATGACAGGTTTTGAGAGGAAAACACCTTGGCCGAATGTCAGAAATGAAATGCGGTTCTACTGCTGGTGCAAACAGTGTATTTAATCAAATTTTTGCTTGAAAAATTGTAACTTTGTAGTTTGACTGTGTTTTCGGCACACGGCTATTTTTTCCCCCAACTCTAGAAAATATTCCTCAGAACCAACTTCTAAAAAGCCGCACAGCAGCCAACTGCAGTTTCGTCTCGATGCCACATTTCAAAACTGTAGGTTGTATATTTTGGCAGGAAGTTGACGGAAATTTAACTTCCTGGAAGAACTGGAAAATTGCTTAAGGAAATAGCGAAATAACCGAATTTAGCAAATAATTCACGTAGTTAGTCAGTTTTTTTTTTGTGTTTTCATAGTTTGGGCAATAAAATAAAGATTATAATCCGTTACAAAACAAGTTTGACATTTTTTTCGGTGGAATGTCACGGATTTATGGGAAATGTTTGAAAAGTTTCTGCAAAAAGTTTCAGAAATAAGCTTTTATATACATCATAACTACGGAAAACGGTCAGTTTTCTGTCGAGCTAAAATCTGTAAATTATAAGGTATTTAAAACTATTTTTAAACTTTAGGTATCGTGTCCTTAAACAATACTTTCAAACACTAGCTACATTGTCTTAACAACCATTTAAAAAACAAGTCATTGCAAATTTATAATAAATTTTTCGAAAAGATTTGAAACTTCGTAAATGAACAGACCAAAGTTTTTTTTCGGGTTTTCTCTATATTTTTATCGCAATTTCGAAGATTTTTCGCCAGCGCTTCATTTACAGCATTCGAGAAAATCCGCTAACAAGAATTAAAAAAGATCAAAGGATAAGAACGAAACGAACAAAAGGAATGGACGAACGAAACGAGGGGAAAAGGTTGAAACAAAAATCGAACAAAACAGCATCTAAAACCCGCACGCCACAGAAAGATTGGAGAAAAAATTTGGGGAAGGGGGTCACGGTTCGAGAGATTGGATTTTGTGGAATGGATCCAGCAATGCAGATAACGTCCCGGATCCGGTAGCTAGGAAGGGAAAAAGAGGGCAAAGAACTGGTCTTGCTTAATACATGTGATTCAAATTACAATGTTTCGTGTAAAAATCACAAGTTTTCACAAATTAATTCATATATGAATTTTATTTGGAAAACAAATCTTTGCTTTCATTTGCTTTGTTGAAAAATAGCACGTTTTTATGTCTATTCGAGCATTTACAAGTATTCCCAGAATTATTTAAAAACCATATAAGTTTTCTCAGATTTATTTGAAAAAGGAAATTTTCATTACAATTAATTTGAAAAAGAATGTTTGTTGAGAAGAAGTACAAATCATTTTAGATTTATATTGAAAAAGTACAAGTTTTCCCAAAATTATTCAAAATATAATTTTTTAAAGAAGTAATTTCAAGTTTTCCCAGCATTCATGATAAACGATAGTAAATAAGTTAACAACCCAAAACAATCCACTTTTCTAACTTTCCATTTTTGCGCAGTTTATTTTTTCTTATTTTTTTTTCGACGATTAATTCGCTACGATTCCAGAAATTACGGTAAACTTTGCATCAATTTTAATTTCGTGTAAGACGTAAACTCAAAACTTTTCTTTAATCATTGATTTTGCAGAACTCGATAAGATTTGATCCCGACTATTGGTTACTGAAATCTTCGCGACCGTTTAGAAGGTCAAAGGTGAAGGATCCGTGACATAAGGTCAGAGCCACAGACAGTTAAGGAAGGAAGGCTTACCGGACCGAAACGAGGGGTCGAAAGCAGGGTCCTTTGAATCCCGTTCACGAATCAAGGCGTTGTAGTCCGAGAGTCCCCACATTCCAGAGTCCCGAAAGTCCTCGATCTCACGTTTCAGGGATCGCGGCGCACGATGATTATTCGGGATTGCAATGGGCAAAAATAATAGGGGAAGGAGGTTTGGTTAAGCCGATAACGCGAAACAGCGCGGCGGCGGGCGAAAACCGCAAAAAGTCCGGGAGCACGCTTCAAAAAACAAAAACAAAAAAAAACGCACCCTCGAATAAGGGAAAAAAAAAAGAGGATCCAATGTTCCTCATTTCCCCCAGGTTTTCCTAAAAAAAAAAAGAGTTCGATCGAATCCGACCCGTGGCGAATGGAGAGTTGCGGCGGCTAGCAGTGGCAGGCGGCTGTGGTTGCGGTGGTGCGCAAGGCCCGATGGGCGCCGACGGGTAAGCCCCCTTCCTCTCCTCACGAGCCATCTGCAAAAACTATGTGGAAAACGGGAACCAAAAATCAGGATATCGCTTTTCATTTCCTCATCTCCACGTTGTGGTGGTGGCAAGGTAGAAAATGTAAATATACGAGGACAGATATGAAAACATCAACTTAAGAATTGCTTATTAGGATAATCGGATAAAAATCGGATTTTCTCATGAAATATTTATACACTTTACACAAGCACTACGGTCAAAATTTTGAATGGTGTCAGTAGACCTACATGTATTTTGTACAAAAATTTATCAACAACCAGGACAAAAAGCACATATTGTTATCGGAATAATCCTTTCGAAAGTTCATGAGGCTCTTCCTTAGCGAGTTCTTAAACGATATCTTAACAGCCACAAACCGCGTTCGTTCCTACCTTTTTAATTATTCTATTCACATGCTTCTTCTTGACTTCTACGTACACATCGAGATACTTTCCGTTTAAATTCTGCATAACTTTCCCTGAATTCTTTCTGCAGAGAACGGAAGAAGAAAAAAAAGATTAGGCCCCCGTCGAAATCAGACGAGGCAATATTGACGTGAAACCATGACTCACAGCAGCGTCGACGTTGGCGGGCGATTCGTCGTTGGGATCCGCTAACATTGAAATAACGCTAATAAGTATAGTCTCCACCGTGTGAACGGGTAACCATCGTTCCGAAGCCTTTTCGTATCCAAACTTATCGTCGCCAGGTTCGTGGAGGATGGAGATGCAAACTTCTCCGTTTTTGTCAACTGGAAAACAAAGACAAAAAAGTCGGCGTTTGAATGGACGCCTACAAAAATGCAAACAATTCTGTTTTCGTGGAAATTTGGAACTGGGAAGTTAATGCAAACTTAACGTTTCCAAATATCCAATAAACAAAATAAAATCATTCAAAAAAATCCTTTCTCGGAAACTGCCACAGTAAAACGCGGTAAATGCAAGCTCGATTCTTTCGGCAACCAACAATATATTAACAAAAATCGCCTTCTCCTCCCTGTAACTGCTTAAGCAAGGACTCACTGTTCGGATGCCATATTTCCGTTATGAATTTCATCTTAGGGGGCCGCAGGGGATACTCTTTAGGGAAGTACAAATGAGCTTTGAAAAATCCGCCCTCGCTGCAAAAGAAGAAAAAAAAATCATACGTTAAAGATAACGGGACGCAGGGTTTAACAAAATCGATGGTACGCGTCACTTACTATAGTGTATCGGGCGGTCCTATAATAAGTACTTCCCATTTGTATATGTCATCGTCGTCGATGAGACCAGCGGAAAATCCTTCCACTGGGATTTTACTCAACTCTAGAGCAACAAGAGATAAAAACAAAAAACTTTACGCACGTTAACTTCGTCCGAGAAACGCACGAAAGCGACAGATTAAGGTTTCCAAAATCGACACGCATACGCTCAAAACTTTCGTTTGGGAGAAACGAGAACTGCAGCGAGATGCTTTATTAACGAGCGTTACTTTGGTTAACTTAGTCAAATCTAGTGATTGGTCTATAACCATCTACAAACGCAGGCCACCCTTAACGCATAGGGGATCGTGGGTCGTTATCTGCAAAGTAACCACTTTAACGAACGCTACATTGCTTTTAATAACGATTTCTTTTACGATACGTAGGACAAAGTCCCCATTTATGTTTTTGCAAAAAATGTTACGAATCACTCGTTAACTTTTCAAGTAACCATTGGTTTCCAAAAAAGCATCTACACAAAGTGAAGTAAGTTCTGTCTACAATGTTCTGTTTGTCCACTAATCTTAACAGAATTACAGAAACAATCTAATATTCAAGTTAATGAAACTATCATTATTGAATATTTGTGTAGAATATTGTGAAATTTGTTTAATTTTTACATCTGAGGCCCTAACCCTCAGGTCACTTCAGTATATACTGTATGAATAAATTTTGTTTTGTACACCTTGACACTTGGGTCATTAATGGCCGGTCTTACCAACGAAGGTTAAACTTAACCTCTGGTCAAACTGCAGTTGACCACAGTTTGACCTCCGATTTTACCTCCGACCTCCGACCACAGATTTTACCAGCGTTGGTTAAACCGGCCATAAGAAAAACCTGTCCGAACCAGCTAGTTTTCCCCTAACGGAGGATTCTTCATAGTACCGACCTCCTCCTCCTCCTACACGCCAGCAATACGGGATTGAGGTCAAGGATCCCTAATGTTTTCCCTGACACATTTTTTTACCTGTTACTATGGCATTTCACTTTCCACGACAAGGTCCTGATTTCAGTTGATAGAGGGACTGCCACAACCAGGCAATGGGCATCGGTTCATTTTTTTGAATACGAGTTAAACTACAAAGACGAGGGCTCCAAATTCGGGATAAAAACCCAACAGCTGATAATTTTCTAAAGTGATTTTTAAGTTCAACAACGCTCCTTGGCCAGTTAGGACATGTTTTTATCATCGTTTCGGACAGCATGAAAGCGTGATTTAGTGACCAGTCCTCGATCAATGAGGTCGTTTTCTGATAGCGTCTCTAGCACTTTATCAATTATCATGTTTCTAGTCCTTGACCAGTTATCGAGTTACCGCTTGGTGCCCATTTATACGCCACTCATTTTTTAGCAAGTGAAGCAAAGACTTCCAGGGTTAGTTAAACGACCTTAACGACAGTTAAACTGCCCCTTAGTACGTCATCCACAACTCTTGCACATGAATACAGCTACGGTTAGGAATATTTTCATCCAGAAGCATGTTTTTATCAGAAAATGTCACTAAAATGGTCAAACGTTCCCTGTCTCATCGATAAGAGATCTAACAGTGAGGCCATTAAACAAACATAACGTCGATTAAACTGCAGTAAGGTTTTAAGCTACATTTAAGCAGTTTTGACGACAGTTAAACCATATTAAGTGTAATCCTCAGTGCTGATAGGGCGTTTGCAACCTTGTTTTAATAAGAATATTTCTTCAACACGGTAAAAGTGTCCCTATCTCATCGATACAAGACGAACCTGTCCATTCATTTAATAACAGTAGGGCCTTAACGCGTGTTAAACTGCATTTAGGCCTACAATTCTCACTGATTTTATGGTGTTTTCAAGCTTGTTTCAACACGATGATACACTAAAATGCCAAAACAATCCATGACTCATAGATAAGCAATGACTGTGTCCCAGCATCTAATTTTTTTTTAAAATGAGAAAAGTCTTTTTCATTGATAAGACATTACCCTAATGCCAGCTTCGAACTGTGGGGTCAGTTTAACGACCTTTAACGCCAATTAAAACTGCCTTTACGTCATCCCCAAGCCGTGAATATGAATAGAATCATTTTAGGGCGTTTTGCGTTAGGTTTCAACGGAAAAATTTCGCTAAAAATGGCAAAAGATTCTTTATCTTTATTGATAAGGAATGACCCTATCCCAACCTCAAACAAAAGGGCCGGAAGTGACCTTCGGGGGGCTCTAAAATGGTCAATTTTTTTAAAGAAAAGGATCAAATCTCGACTCGATATAGTCGTAGAAGTGAAGAAGGAGTTTCGGAAGGTCAAAATGGTTCTAAATTCAACTTTCCAGAGCTTGCAACTTTCGTCAATTTCAAGCTAAAAATAGAGCTAGCTTCTCCGACAAAGAACGCACGCGGGTCGATAAGTAGAAAACGGCTTTTTTCGGCCATTTCGAAAGGTTTAGAGTCGCTGTTTGGGCGCATATTTACCTGACAGTTGTTTCCTGAGTAAAAGGGCGGACCGGGCTTCTGACATTAATGTAAAACTAAACTAGAAATTTACAAATACACCACACTTACATACGAAGGAAAGTCAAACAGAATAGAATCAAGATGGCCGAAAATGTTAATATCGAATTACCCCACTGCGCGTGCGCACCAAGGACGCTGTTGCGGCAAATGCGTTCTACTGAGAAATTTATCGGATTCGGGATTAAAAAAATAAGATTTCAATCAAAAATAATGATCCACGTTTGAATTGAAATCTTGGAAATGCTAAATATTTGATTTGAATTTATCTGATATAAAAATTTAGGAATGGTCCCCTGGCGATGTTCGATGATTGATGTTCCACCTTGCATTCGTATGAATGAGAAGCTACACTGTAAATAAAAGAAAAAAAATGTATGCAAAGATTATGAAATACCTAAGAGTTTCAAATTATATGCATTTATTAATTAAGTATTTCAAGTGGCTAAATAAATTAATAAATACTGTTTAAATTATCACCCAGCGGAACCTTTTTAATTTCAGGTTACTGTTCGATGAGGCAGATTCCACTTTCACATCTCCGACCCTGAAATAATTAAATAAAACGCTAGAAATAAAATGACCAAAATATGTCAAATTGAATAAAATGCCAAGGACTTCCAGAATAATGTAGTGTGATCAAACAGTACATTTTTGCTCAATTAATAACTTTACATTCAAATTTTTATCCAGTGGAACATTAATCGTTAGACATGGTTCATAAGCCATAACTTTTTGTAACAAGTCGTAAATCTTATTCCCTGAACGAAAAATCTTTTCTAAAAATATACCAAGGAGTAATTAATTAAATATTTTAAAAATAACATAATTTAAATATTATAAAGGAGCATTTCATATTTTAATTATTAAAAGACAAATAGCGGGTCGCCATATCTGGCAGCATTGCCAGTACCAGTTAAGTTCCGGTTTCTTTTACAAATATGTCGGCCAAAGTAAGTAATTAATTTTAGTACCTCAAAACCCTTATAGCAAGGGTTTAATTCGTGTTTATTTTTATTTGTCTAGGAATTTCTGAAAGATAAATGATGGAAGAGCTTGGATATCTATATTATGTGATGCTGGCGACTGTCACTCCACCTGTCTTCGTATTTTTCGCCTACTGGGCATGGCTAGGTTTGGAGCTCTACAGAAATAATTAAACCATAACATAACACTTAAAAATGTATAAATTTATGTAAAAAATACAACATGACACCTGTAATAAAAAAATTGTAAAAAATATAAAATGACCATATGTCCGTAACAAAAACCAAGGCAGTGAATGTCTGCTGTTGTTCCCCAATGGCAAGTCGTTGTGGCTATATAATATGTGTATAATGTGGATTTTACCCTCTACCATATGGCATTTTTATGCTGACTGTAAGGTACTGTGTTGAATTGATTATGCTGTTTCCAGTGAAAAAAATCACTGTTTTGTACCATGCGTGTCTTTCAAACCCCTGAAAGTCAAATTTGCTTAAAGACACTTGCAGTATTCGTATTTTTCAAAAAACTAACTTCGTAGAGCATTCGTAACAGACAAAAAAATTCACTCGATAAGCTTCCGAAACGTTTCGTTTCAAACGCTTGCCGAGTTTTATTTGTTTGTATGATGGTATATGTTAGAATAGTAAAAATGTAAAATTTTTTACGTCAAATTTTGCGTTGCTCTTAACGAAACTTTGACAGGGGTTTATCACCGCAGGTTTAACCGCAATCTCGGATTGTGGATGCTGACGTTGTGGCTCGCTCAATACATCATGCTGCTGTGGAGGTTGGGAGCGCCTAAGTTGACGTGTCTCCCTGCAATCACGTGGCCAGTTTCTCCCAGTTTGTGGTTTGGACGGCAACCGCGGCCTCGCCCAGGGACAGAGGCAAATTTGTGGCACTTGCGATCTAAAAAACAAACAACAAAAATTAGCGGTTTCGTGGAAAGAAATCTTAAATATATGCACAGAACTACCCAGTTACCTGGCACTGCGTTTTTGTAGAGAACGTTATGCGGCGCTTCCCATGGCGGCACAAACACCGGTGTAAAGTGGTAGAAAGAGGGTGCATATGCGGATGGCGGCGTGGTTGCGTCGCTAAGCACATCGTCCCTGTCCTCCAGGTAAAGTCCCTCTTGCCCTAGGGCCGCGAGTTGCCTGCCCTTTGGGAGGAACATTACCAGGAAGCAGACGGAAGAGCCTCCCACCAGTCCAAAAGCCACGCAAGCGTCCTCGTATTCACGTCCCATCACCAGCCCCGTCACCATCCATGTCAGCCACACGACCGTCAGCGCCCCCACCGCAATCGCGATATACGTGGCCTCGCGATAGTTCTCCCGTATGCCGCTCGACTTAATGGCCAGCACTCCGGCAAAGAAGAGCAGGAACATGACGTAGACGAGAGACAGCAGCAGCTCCGTGAATCCGGTGCTGCACCGCGGTGCCGCCGCAGTCCAGACCGTCGATCCAAAGGTCACCTCGTCGTCGGCCACGACCGCTGGGGTGACGAGCACCAGCCACTGGACTCCCTCCACCAGCTGAACCGCAACGGCAAAGAACAGCAGCAGGCCGAGGTATGTGGCCGGTAAATAGACTCCGCCGTTGAGGCTGATGAGGAAGACGCACTTCACCACGAGGGTGGCGAGCACAAGGGCATAGGCCAGGCCCACGCCCAGCCGCGAAAGGGTGCAAGTGACAGCGTTGGGCCGCGTGACAAAGGCGAAGCCTAGCAGGGAGGACAGGAAAAGGCCCAGGAGGAGCATCTGGCCAAGGAAGAGGTGACGGCGGCTGGGACGGGCATAAAGCGTTTTCACCAGCACGAAGAGCTCGAAGAAGGCGATGACTGTCAGGTTGAACACGGCTAGAGCCATCAGGGGGATGACCCAGGACTGATCCCGAAGGCCCCATGTCAGGACGTGCGTGCGGTCTTCGTCGTCGCCCAGGACGTCGGTGAATTTCGGGCAGTTAGGGCTTGAGGCTCCGCCGTCTTCGTCATACTGGCATGGTTCGTCTTCGCCTATACTGCTGCTTGCCATTTTACTGCTGCTACTTGCTTCATTGCCGTCGCTTGTACCGACAATGTCACTTCCCTCGTTATCGTTGCTTTCAGTGTCATTACCACTGCCTCTACGGCCCCTGCTACCAAGCTCACCACCCATATTGTCGCTTATTTCGTTCCTGCTGCTGCCGTTACCTGTATTTCCACCGCTATTGCTGATACTGCTGCCACTGTCACCGTTACTACTTCCCATGTTACTACTGCTGTAACTGCGACCGACATCAATACCATTGCTGTTGCCGTTGACAATATTGATATTGTCACCAGTGATGCCGATTGCACTCTCAATGCTGTCGCCGCGGCCAATATGGTTACTGCCAATGTGGCTACTACTGCTACTTTCACTGCTGTTTCTGTCATTTTCACCAACCTCGACACCGTCACTGATTTTCATGGATTTGCAAGAGTGGCGAGGTAGCAAAAAACAGAGCAGACATAACATGGGCAGTTGCCGGCGGTTTATCAACAGGGAAACAAGCATTTTTCCTGTCCTACTCGTCGCGTATCTTCTACTTGTTTTGATTGTTTTACAATAGACATAAAAATGCTATGTCTTTTGGAACTTCACCCAGATGGAACGATAGTGTTCGCCCACATTCCAAAGGGGGTGGCGCGTTCAATATCCCGGGCTGTCAAACATTCAATCTGAAGGATAAAAAGCGATGGTTTCGGGGTGAATTTCATAAGAAAAATCTTGGAAATGGTTGAAGTGGTATCGGTTATTACAAATAGAGCTTACCCGTTGAGAAATCTTCCTCGAATTCCATCGCATTCTTTCTTCGAAATGCTTGACAGAACGTTACACCCACCTCCGAGGCCGCCATTTTAGAAGCTTCAGGTGACGTAGACGATGCCTGGAGCGCCATTCCTCAACTTTCTAATTTCGGCTAGTGGCAGTGTGGCACGTCGCCGTCCATTGGGTGTTTCTTGGCATCAAATCTCATTCTAGCATTTAACATTGATGGCAATGCAAACCAATCAAAACCCTCCATTTTATTGGCATCGTTTGCAGTTGCCTGGTGCATTATGTTTATCTATACTCATGCCAGCAAAGTCAAGCAACCAATCCATTAATCTAGCTTAGCATTACTGGAATGTGCAGTCGATCAAACTGCCGCCATATTGAGTCTCCATGTCTGTTATCTTCCAGTCGAATTTTCATCAGTCTGGCATGTTTTAACGTCTAAAGTGTGACGTTCAAGGGTTCAAAAGGTTCATCCGATATTGGGAGTCGACCTTGACTAGAAAAGGGGCTGTTCGGTAACCTTTGAACCTCCACGAGTGCATGCAGATTGCAGAACCATTCAACCATCCGCAAAGTCGGAAGTCGGTCGTCAGTCAGCAGTCAGTCAAGGGAAACTTCCATGATCTATGCTTCATAATTAGTAATTAACATTTTAATTACTATCATGGAATATGCAAATGTTGCATCCTGCGTCGACGAATTCGTCGCCCTTGATGAAGAGTTCAAAGATCTAGAGGTAATTTCAGAATTAACTGCAGCAAAACCGTAACTATATGAATGAAGTCTTAGTAAAAAATGAACGTCAGTTTAACTGCTGAACAGTTATGATTCGTAAGCTTTGCAAATCTCAATTTGCAATAGATGACACTACTGCAGCTGTGTCAAGTTTCAAAACTGCAGCTCGACTGCTCAGGACAGAGCTAGTTCATGTACAACAGCAGCTGTTACTACATCAATGCTGTAAAACCACGTTGATTGATCCATATTTTGTCTTATAATTACTGTCCCAGCAGAGAGATATTGCTCCATTTGCCAAACCGCAGTAAAGTTGCAGATAACTGCGGGTGAGCCGTAGCTGTCTGACTGCCTGATCGGGCAGTTCTGTCGTTTTTCAACGACAGAAAAACTATGGTATTGCAGAGAACTGTGGTTGTCGTGTTAGCGAGAACCGCAGTTTTTATCTACAGTAGGTTAGCTAGTATCGACGCGCAGTTTTAAAGTTTTGAACAAAATTATAATATAAAAAAACTATACAATTTTTTATTAGGAAATCCACAAGCAGTACTTACAGAAACTTGACGACTTGCACGCTTTCCAAAACAAATGTCTTTCCGGCATCAACCATCAGCGATACCGGATGAAAGTCATCTCCAAGTCGCTGAACAAGTAAGTGTCTCTGTACAGAACAGTTCAAGAGCTCCGTGCAGAAGGCTTGGATCTCACTCGTCATTGCAATTTTTTTCCTGTGCTTTAGGATAACGAAGAAAGGTTCCGCCGAAGAAGACAGCAAACAGAAGGCCAAACTAGAAAAAGACATGATAAAGCGACAGATGAAATTCCGAGACATGGAGGAATATCTTCCTCACCAGAGCGGGTGAGTCATGGAAACTCGTTTAAAAAACGATGATGAGCCCATTAAAATTTCAGTTTAATTTCCCAAATTCTATGGCAATGCTTCATCCTGTATCCATTTTGCGACAAATAAGAAAAATATTTCTAAATTCTTCATTAGGCGTTATCTGAGGATTATCCTCGGCAGCGTTAACGTATCGTTCCTTAACAAGAACGATCGTTACAACTACAAGGACGAATACGAGAAGTTCAAGCTCATCATCACCTTCATAGCGTTCATGTTATCGTTCACAAACCTCGTCTTCCTAAACTACAGGTAAAGTTAACGAATGAAAATCCCTCGTCCACGAGTCGAACCTAAAACTCGATCGTGGTTTTTAGGATTTTGGATTTGGCGTTTCTTTTCCTCCTCGTTTGGTACTACTGCACGTTAACAATCCGCGAGAGCATTCTAAAAGTCAACGGTTCCAAGATAAAAGGCTGGTGGAGAACGCACCATTTCCTGTCAACCGTTGCTGCGGGCATTCTACTCATCTGGTGAGAATTAGAATTATAACAATCAGATTTCGCTCTTTAAACGGTGGTCAAGACGAACGTTTTTTGTTGCAGGCCAGACGGTGACTGCTATCTGCAATTCAGAAAACAGTTTCTGATATTTAACTGTTACATAGGTTAGTCGCTATAGTCAGAACGAAACAATGGTTATCGAAATGCTTTCCGAACTTGCGGGTCCTTAGCATTTATCGTTTATATTCTACAGCCGTGGTGCAGTTCTTGCAGTTCCGATACCAACAGGGTTGCCTTTACCGACTAAAGGCACTTGGCGAAAGGCACAACATGGACATAACCATAGGTTAGCATCTTTAAAGGGCGCATTCGAGTCTCAAACCTTGTATTAAATCAAATTGGCGATTAAATTTCAGAGGGCTTCCACAGTTGGATGTGGCGCGGCCTGAGTTTCCTCTTACCATTGCTGTTCATCGGCTACGTAAGTCGTCATTTCCGATATACACCTTTCGCATAACTTCGGCTTTATTCTTGACATGGAATCATTCGCCTTTTTTTTCAGTTTTTCCAACTTTATAACGGTTACACTCTATACTTATTGAGTCTTCAAAATTCCTGCAAGGAGTGGCAGGTAATCATAATCGTAATATGAGTAATGCCTCACTTAATAAATAGAAATTACCATTATACGGAAATGTATCATGCGGAAAAAGCTAACATCGTTATAGGAGCGTTGACCGCATTGTACAACTCTACTAGTCTTCTCACGCTTAGTGTCTTTTCACAATTCTTTTTTTTAAATTCCAGATTCCAGTGTTGAGCGCATTGTTTTTCATAATCTTTCTGGGCAACATGTTCACGACGTCCATGGTCATCCCTCAGAAACTGAAGATCAAAACTATGCTGAAATACCGCTTTTCGCACTTCATGAAAATGACGAACGGATCTTCGACTCCAAAGGTAGCGAAATCTAAAAGCGAAGAAACTTCGGACGAACAAAAGGAAAAATAAACCGCACAGAATAATCGTTATAGATGGCTCTCTAATAACTAATCTTACCGATGTCTGATGTTAACTGATCGTCGTCATGTTTCGATTTCTGCGTTCGGGTTAATTTCTAATCTGTATAAAAAGTGAATTTAATAAATGTTCCAATCACAAACTAATCTAATTGTTATGGTTGAGTTATTTTTTATACCGTTTAACAGATATTCCGATAAAGAATTTGTAACCACATTTTAGTCAAAATTTAAAAAAAATCCATTTTTTTAAAAAACCTCATGCAATTAAGAAAAAAAAATCAAGCAGTCTTGTATCTTCGATTCGTATCGTTAGATCCACACGTTAGTGCATCCCGATTACGATTTATTTACAGGAATGACTTAATAAACACTAGTTATCACTCAACAATTGTACTACATTCATCATAACGAACAAAAACTCCACACCGGCAGATATGACATAATAGAAGTTGTACGGTTTTTAACTTACGCCAGGACAGTAGTACCAAAAAATAATACTTCTTTAAATGACGGTTAGTTAAATCTGCTACCGAATGTCTTCAAAATTGAGCTAGAATGAAAGGTTGGCGAGATAGTGGGCTTGTTATAAATAAAAATACATCTGGAATAGCACTTCACCATTTTTGTATTTAGCTATGGCGAAATAGCATAGAGCACCGGCTTCTCGAGAATATAATGAGCTGCAGATCAACCCCCTCGATTTAATATTAATGTTAAACCTCATCCACCCTCTCGCATAGCCTTAAATAATACATACATGAACATATTTTCATTTTAAAATTAAGTATTTCTGCTCCTGGGTTATTCTGGCTTGACATTTCTACAAAAAATGTCAGGATAACATTGGATATCACACCAGAGCTGTAGTTTTTTGATAGTTTAGGTTTCAACCATGATTTTTTGAGATTTTTGGCATAAGAAATATAAATGAGATAAACTGAGAATTTGTAAATCAAAAGTTTTTAACCTTAAATAAGCACCATCGCGAAAATGTATCACGCGCATGTACATATTATTTAAGGCGAGATTTTTTTTCTAAATTTTCGTAAGACAATATTAAAAAATATCAAAAAACGTGACAAAAATAGTTCCGAGATGGCATCGCTGTTCCGAACCTTGTTTTTTCAATTTTCAGTGAATTTTTTTCAACGAAATGTACGATATTTTTTTCTCCAAGTTCGCTACGATACAACACGTTAAAAAATACCCCTGAGATTACGAAAAAAAACTAAGTGGACAACAGTTCGCGGTTTTTCCTAAGGTAATAATACTTAAAAATAAGGCGCAAGGAGGGCATTCTGTATGGGGGCTCCCCATTGAATACTTTCTTAGAAAAGGCTTCGTTTTTTTTTTCGCCCGCTGTATTTGAGCAAAGTTTGGAGACAACGAAATTACAACACAATCGTGTGACGAGCGTGGATTATAAATGCGAGGAAAACGAAATTCGTCTTCTCCAGATTCTTATGAGAGGCACAATTCCCTATGTAGCAAACATGGTTCCGAATACAATCACGTCCCGTTTAAGTTCAAATGCCAGAGGTTCAGTCGTATAATCTTAATTTTGATGACGGTTTCATAAAGTGATTATAAATTTTTAAGTGGGAAAATGTCATTGAAAACATTTATGATGGCAATGTGTACAGTGCGAGATAAATTACGCCAAACCAAAAATGTGGGGAGAATACGTCATTGTCTAAAGTGTCAGTGAAAAATTAGGTCATAGGACATATTGAAGCTACCGCCTGTGATGTCAGGAAACGAACCGAAGTTATATATTTACGTCATCTTCTAAATTGAGGATGGGGACACTCTTAACATCACCACCACTAGTTTGAGGCAAATTACGTCATTTGACAAATACATTCTGTAGCATCATAATGCAGGGTGGGAGATTACCTTATCAATATCAATACGGAACCATTTTTGCTACACGGATTAGTTTATGATGCTTTTTTCTCTTTTTTGTTTTCTTATTTTGTACAAAAACACCGGGTGAGATGCACCAAAAAAAATTCACCGTTATCTTTTCTGAGACGAAAAGTAGCGTTAAGTTTATCAGTTTTTGAACGTTCGTTACCAGTTAAAGAATTTTTTTTTTTTTTGGATTAAGATCCGTAAAACGATGTTGTTAGCAAAACAACAAATTTAGAAGAAATTCGGAATCGTATTTTAGTAAACCTTAATCGAAGGTTAAGGATGGAGAAAAGGCTTCCAAGGTGAAAAGGCATTTGTCGGAAAAAATAGCGAACGTACAACCGTGAGTTATTTTTTTTAGAAAAAAAAACCGGTATCAAATTACCGTAAACGCTTTCGTCAAGAGGTTTCGGATTGAATCCTTGCGCGAAGCAAACCCCTCCCTTTCACCGGTGGCATCAGTAACAATTCATTTTTTGGTCAGTTGCAACTTGCGCTTGTCCATCAGAGCTTGGTGGGTAGTTTCCCGTTGGCAACAGCCATGGTTTTGTGCGGCGCAGAGATTATTCGAGGATCCACGCTGTGCTTTGGGTTGCTTTTCAGCTCGGTCCTCTCTTCATCTTGAGCATCTGAAACGGCAAAGCGAAAAATATTTTGGATGAGACAGATGTGAGTTTCTGGCTAACAGAAGATATTCACAGGCTGTTTTGTCAGATATTGGCAATTTTTATCGAACAGGAAGTTTCGGCAACAGAAATTAAAAGAATCGACAAAAACAACAATCACACAGAAAACGAAAATCTAGTTTTTTTGAAATATAGACAATACTTGAAAAAAAATATTTATTGATTAGAAATAACTCCGAACGAGTCAAATTCAACAACAACAACAATCGCCACGACACCCACGGTGGGGCATCGGCTTAAAATAACGCTATCAGAATTTTTTTAAAAACTCTAGAGGAGAAGAAGAGTTTCTTGCCCCCGTTTATGCAAAAATCAAAAACATAAATTAACTGTAACTAATGTTACTCGTGTTAAAATATATTCGTGAGAAAACGAATACAATCTAAGCACAATGCTCAGCCGCGCGACTGCGGTGAGCGAGGTTCAAGCGCTGGCAAGGAGCCGCGACGATTCCCCCGCCATCAGCAGATCCGGCATCGGCTCCGAAGCAAAGTCGCCTTCGGGTATCTCGTCGCTCTCGGCAACGGTATCGCCACCTACAGGAAGGGGGATACGAGTGTGGTGAGACGGCTGATGACGGGGGAATTGCGTGCAAAAGAGAGGTTTGGCTTGGAGACCAGAAAAAAGCGCACACGAAAAATGCCCACAGTTGTAACGAGTTAGGTTAGGATCTAGGCAAGTTTAGGTTGGGCTAGATTACGTTAGTTTAAAGTCGAAATATGTAATGCTTCTTTCATGTGCACATTTTTCCTAGAACCTGTGACCGTCATGTGTAAGCAGCAGACAATGCCGTTTAACCTGGCTACAGACTACCACCACGTCACAAGAGCTCACGTGATGGCATGCATGCGCCACGTGAAAAAATAAATAAAATGCATTTTATGTGATGGGAGGAGCATGAGGTGATACCAGTGCGAGCCCCGTACAAGCGTCTACCATGCTATACAATTCTAAAAAATGCATTCCACTTTTTTTTCACGTGACGTGAGCATACATGCCATCTTGTGAGCTCATGTGATGTGATGTGATGGTAGTCTGTAGCCAGCCTTGCATTAAGGGCCTTTATCACGTAGTACAAGTGTGGTGTGATGAAGGTAGATTCAGCAGCTTACACATAGGGGGAGAGTAGGAATAAAAACTAAAAGAAGTTGCGGCTGAGCATTGTTTCAAAAGTTCACGCAACATGGATCATGATGTGGAGAACATTTTCTTACCCTTAATTGCGAGGTCGGCTATTTTCTTGTCTTCGACCACGTACCAAGCGGTCACCAAGAAGCACAGGCCGCCGATGACGTTCACGAAACACGTGATAAATAAGGCATATTCCAGACTGTGATATTTTATTTCGACAGTTTCTCCTTTGCCGTACGCTATTGCATCGGACACCTGCAAGATACGGACAATTTTAAGAAAACTTTTTACACGCGGCAGAAACCAGTTTAGGCGTTTTCCAAGGGGCCGTAGCGTTTCCGAACTTACCGCTCCCACGATATACGGAGATCCGGCATCTCCTAGTGCATGAGATAAAAGGATTTGTACGGCTTCGGCGGTGGACCGCCTCGTAGGAATGACCACATACTGAAAACAAAGCGTGCACGTCGGTTAATTCGCTTATTAAAAGTTAAAAAGTCAGCGAAATTGATGCTCAATAAAACATGACGAAATTACTTGGCTTTCCGCGAATCCTTATTTTAAATAAAAAAGCATTTTAACATCATAGCTTACCAACAGGATATCGGCTACGATAGCCCACGTCAAACACAGTAACGTCTCTCCAACAAATATTAATGTCTGAAAATGAAGCAAAGGGTAAAGCGGTTAGGGAATGAATAGGCAAGGGAACAAATACCTCAACCGCTGGCATCTAACTTTAAAGAAAAGTCTTACATAAGCAGCTGGCGTGCTGTATTTGGAAACAACAGAGCCGCCGAAGAGAAAAGGCATGCTGCAAATAAGGCCGAAGGCACAGACCAGGGGATCAGCGCTCGGGTAACGCTTTTTAAGGTACGCCGCCATCGACGACCCTGAAGTCACGCCCAGAATGCCGGCGACGACGGTGATGACGCCGAATATGAGACTCACACTGAAAAACGAGGTTGGGAAAGTTACGAATGTAGACGCAGAAAACGAGCTGCTTTTTTGAATGACCCGCGATAAGATACTCACGTGGCTAAACTAGCATCGTGATGTTGTACTTTAATAGAATTGTATAAGAATGTGGGTCCCCACCAGGCCAATGCTCCAGCCACGAATGCCACACACGTGAACCCGATTGTCGACCACATAAAACTGCGGCTGTTAGATGCAAAAAATAAGGTCGAAAATTAAATCTGTTGAAAAATCAGGCTCGTGAACTGCTGTAAATGTCTACAATTGTATAAGAAGTTTTACTTTTTCGCCAGCTCCTTGAGATCCGTGGACCAGCTGGTAGCCTTGAGGTGCTCGCCCCCTTCGCTCGCGCCCCTGGTTGGGTCAGACATCACGAATATTATAAGGACGGAGCACACGATCCCCAGACCGGGTGTGACCTGAAAAAACGCGAACACGCACTCCGATTATAAATAACCTCAGAGACGAAAATAAATTTGGGTCGAGTGTCTAATTTTGGCAACTCCAAATGCTGATCTTTTTACAAAAAATCGGGAAAACGGAAAAGCACTTCAGATTATTCTCTCCTGCGGATGGAAATCACGAGACCTATCTACATTTGAGTTCCTTTCCGCAATTGCATCTGATTTACGACATGGTTTGAAAAAGATTCTCACCCTTAAGGCCCATTGCCAAGAGTTCATCGCCTGGGCTACATTTGAACCAACGATGTATCCCAATCCACTGAAAAATCACAAGAGCAAATGCAATAAGTTGTTGACTTTTGTTGAATCCTTGCTCTCGCAACGCCACCATAACGAGGAAAATTCAAAGACTAAGGATTTTTAACGGGAGACAATTCGGTGACTATTTCTTAATTGGCAAATTCATGGATAAGGTCCCCACCCCTACTGGTTCTTAGTTGACAAAATTAAAACCCGGCCTACCTCCCAACGGGTATTGCTAAGTAAAATACGGCCAACATCTTAGACCGTTTTCCGGCCAGGAAGAGATCTGCGATGATAGTTGGTGCAATGGTCGAATAGCTGGCCTCTCCGACTCCCACCAGACCACGGCAGAGCAAGAAGGCCCAAAAGTGCTGTTCGATGAGAGGAGAAACCAAAAAAAATTATAACCGGAAGTGGCAGCATCGCGATGGCCGAATCATAGAAAAAAAAGAGGAAACTAACGTCTCCAGGTATGAAAGATCCGATTAGCGTGGTACCGCTCCAGAAGATAACCCCAGTGACCATGATGGCCTTGCGGCTGTAGCGGTCGCCCAGATAGCCGAAAATGGGGGCAAAGATCATGTAGCTGCAGACAAACGAGGTTTGCAGTAGGCCGCCCTCAGAGTTGTCGATGTCGTAGAACTTCTTCACCTCTGGCAACACGCCTGCAATGGCAAATAGAATATTCAGATATTACATCCATGCACCTTAGAATGATAAGTTAAACAAAAAAAAAGTTTAAAAAAAATATTATTTTTAATGTTTACTAATAACTGATTATTTGAAAATATGTCCCTGACTTTTACAACATTAAATCTCTTTACCCTGACTTTTCAAAAGCTATTCAGCTTTCAGGTTTGTGGGAACCCTTTATAATATATTGACTGTTGTGTCCCGAAATTTTTTCCAGACATTTTGTCTAATTTCCATAATTTCATGTCTGCATTAGCCATTTCCATAATTTTCTGCATAACTCCAGTTTCTGTCTAACCAAGGACATCGCTTACATTTTATTGTTTTAAAATCTCCTTATTTACATTAATGAAACCAGTTTTGTTTAACGAGCAACCTTTTATGACGATCAAATCCGACATTTTGAATTTCGATCAAATATTGATATTCTATGACATTAAGTTTGATGAAATTATTCACAGTGAGACATTGGCACCTTCTGTTCAAGGTCCAGACGTTTTGGGATCATGGCCACACAATAGGCCTACAAAAGCTTATTTTCAGCAGCAACGAGAGGATTACATCTCGTCAAGTTACAAAGGCCATCAAGATTCATAAAACCAGTCAAAAGTTAAATGGTAGTTAAAAGGAAAATTAAACTCCTGACTTCTCAAATATTTTAATTAAGATGGATGCAAAAACCTCCCCAATCTCAGTTTGACAAGCACTGTTATCATATAATCTAGCAGTCTTCTAAATTGCATTTAATGGGCAATGTTAATTAAACATTATTGGTGTTAACTGGGGGTATTATCCAGATCTTATTAGGTATGGTCTTGACATTATGCTTTTTTTCCCACCATTAAGTTATGATCTGTTGTGCAGCATATGGTTAAAAAAAACTAAAAACACTTGCTTCGGTATGTTTAATAGCCTACTTTTTCACTGCTAGTAAATTTATTACAATAATTATAAGCATACATTAACTTAAAAATACCATGAGCATCCAGCTGTAACATTTTAAAATGGCTGATTAAATCAATAAACACCACCTGTGACATTTTACCGCCATAGCTAGCGGTTGATACTAATTTAATGAAATGAGCGCGACGTCATATTCCCAATTCTTTCAAAAAATACATTAAACATTACTACAACTTGATAAACACCATTAAAAACCACGCATAAAAGACTAATCTAACACTGCTCTGTTAATGTTCACGGAGTTAAGTCACAGCGCAAAATTGCCACCAGCTCATCCAACTTTAATCTGAATTTTTGTTTGTTGTGAAATCTTATCAGTGTGGCCAATGATTAATCCAAAGTTGATATGGATTAATTGTATGTACCAGGTGTCTGGGACAGGGCCAAGAATTGGGTAGATCTTAACTACATGTAGAATCTTCAAAAAACCACATAATAGATCTGGTTTTGAGGACAGGTGTCTGGGATAGGGCCAAGAGTTGGGTAGATCTTAACTACATGTAGTATCTTCAAAAACCACATAATAGGTCTGGTTTTGAGGACATCAGCTCTTGCCATAAACAGAAAATTGATATAGCCGATCTAGCAAAAAAAGCTTGCTGACCCTGGCATTACTGATATCCGGTCAGACTATAGTGTCAGTCAGACCAAGCCGACCTTTTGTTTGTCGAGGAATCCCAGCAGTGTGACCATTGATTGATCGTCCCTACAGGTCCATGAGCATACCGATCTCGAGGTCATGTTGCACATCATCCACGGGGAGCTAATTACAATAAGGACATTTCAGTTATTGTGTTGTTCCAGTACTTGATTCTGGAGCTGGTTTCGAGGGAACCAACTCAGGCCATGAATTGAAGGTCACAGTACCAAGGTTGCTATGGCCCATCTGGCACAAAAGTTTGCTGACGTATACCCTGGCAAAAATGGCACGCCCACCCAACTACCATCCGCCTGACCTTTGACCCTAAGCCGAACCACCTTTGCCTCTCCCACCATATCCTCCTCGTGCATCATACAAAAGCACAGCGAAGCATATCAAGAAACCCCACATTATTTACCGATCGTTATCGTGGCATGAATACATCAAGAAGCATTAAGTCACACTATGGCGTGACTTCACATCACAAGGGACCCCAGATGGCGCCACCATCGCATTCCATTCCAGGCATTCGAAACGCATAACAAACATACCAACTTTATACTTATTTATGATGAAATAAAAATCTCCCAGAGTTATTCGGTTTTAAAACGCACATGTGAAACCCGAAATAACGAAACCGGGCATCTTCGGAGCAGTTTTCATGTAATAATAGCAAATTTGTAAATAGGCCTAACCGTAAAGCTTTTTAGTTTACCTGCCACGGTGAATCTGTCCATGTAGTTGAGTAGGTTGACCAAACATAGGATGGCCACCGTAACGTAGGCCCTAGACTTGCTAAGGACCCCGCTGCTCCTGTTCCGTACGACCACGGTGACGGCGATGCCATTCTGATGCTCGGCGTTGTTTTCTTCGACTTCTCGGCCCAAGTTGGCTGCTAGTACGGCTCCTCCGGCCCCATTGTTAGAGGTCATAGCGTTTTTGGCTTAGAATTTGCAATTATTAAACGGTCATAAAAACCAGGCAACCGCACTTGGAGAACACCTCTAGGCTACTGACTCACAGGGACGAGTGACGACACCCCATCAAACGCGAAAAGTTCATTGGCATGACCAGGACAGAAAAGTCAGAAATAAAAACTGATCAGAATAAATATAAACAAGTACGGAGTCCTTATCGGGCAATACGAGGAACTAGGCTGGAGCGCCGTCATCCCCGGTTGAGCACGTGCTTCATGGAAGACATCTTGAATTGGGACGAAACTGTTAATGAGGCGATTCCAGGGCTAGTATAAAGCTAATAATTATAATAGCGCCAGGAGAATACCTATTGTAAGCCCTATACTTACAATGATATAATATTCCACATTTTTCAAATTTGTTAAATTATCTTTATTAGTACTTGCAAACGTATCTTCAGCAAATTTGTCCATTTGGTTATGCTAGCTTGAAATCATTGAACTTTCAATAGAAGAATCTTTCAAAATCCTTAGATTTCTAATGATAATGGTATTTTTGTATTTTGTTTAGAAGCTCGTTGTCATGAAGTAGAGCTTGTTGAATTATTCAGTGTTATGGCCAATTTCTTCATCATTTTTGCTGCATTATGGTTCGATGGACGCCATATTGAATTGGGATTCAATTTGTTCGGTTTATGATACATGTTTATAAGTTAGTACCTAAGGGCTAGATGGATTCCAATTGAAAATAAGAGATCATTTTGATTCTCGATATTTTAAAGCATGTGGTTTGATTAACGTCATCTTCATTTAGGATTTATCATGTTTCTCCATTAAATTATGCTTTAAAAGCTAACTGCTCGATGGAAGCCATGTTGAATTGGGTTTCAAGCTATTTCTCCATACGTATTAAAGCGCGAGGTTAATTGGACGCCATATTGAATTGGGATTTAAAGTTTACTAGACTCATGATCTATAGATGTAGACTGGTCTTCCGACTCCTCCATTTTTCAATGGGGAACTCGAGTTAGGGACAAAAGTTCT
>JAQGCC010000379.1:0-39574 GCA_034698905.1 Xestoiulus laeticollis
TTAATATCTCGTGCAAAAATTCATTTTTAATTAAAAGCCTTGTTTGAGGCTAGCCAAACGCGCGTTTCCAGCCTAGTGTGACCTGAGACCGCATTGTATATTTTTCACTTGGGTTATCAGTGTTACACTTGATTTGCGCCTGGCATATTCAGAATTCATGGGAAAAGTTTAGAACTACATGCAGTGATTTTACAAACTGGATCGATTTTTAAGGCGATTATATGCGATTTTCAAACCAAAAATAATTTACATAGTAAATATAGTAAATATAGTAAACATAGTAATAATTCTCATAGAAATGTCAGCAAGTGGGAAATACTTAAACGTCACGTTATGCCTACACCCTCATTCCGGTTTTAGTTTCAGGGGTTTTGATTTCGCCGCCAGGGTTTAATCCCACCCCGACATTCCCCGCAAAAAAAAAAAAAAAAAAACACCACGGGTTTTATCGCGGAAGCGTTTTGAACCCAGGATCTTAAATCATCCCACAACAAATTCGAGGTGCGTGTGCCGTGGTCTAGTCTTACAAATAGCAAAAAGCTCATCCGGATTAAAAATGGTGGCCCTCCATGTGGGTTTCCAGTAATGAAGCGATTTCTCAGTCAGCACCTAAATCCGAACGGGTATTAGGGTGGCCTCGCAATTTCATCGGCACCATTTGGTCCCAGCAGGGGGCGCGGCCACGAATATTAATACCAGAAGTATTAAGGGGGACCCCCTGTGGGGATCTCCAACAGGCCGTGGAGAACCACTTTCAATGGTCACGGTTGGCGCAGGGGGCACACGCCGTCATTTGCATGACGGGATCGGGTTGGGATCAGCTCTGCCTCCGTTTTAACCTCCTCCTGTCACATTTTATGGAAATAGTGTCGAAATTGTTAGCTTTTGAAGAAAAAGTATTCAGGCGTTTGGCGTTGCCCTTTCTTGTTTTCACATCGATTTCAACATTTGTTTCCCTTTTGACCACCCTGCGAAACTTGTACGTATAAAAAACTAACTAAGAGCCGTGTAAGGTGACGTCATTGTCGGTTATAGTAATATAAACCACCCCTAACCTGAGGGTAAAAAATAATCCGGTGCTGCCCCTGTGTTGTGGCAAACAATACCAACGATGATGGTTTGCATGGTTGCCAACCTTCCCCAGAACTTTTCAATTTCAATTATAATACAATACAGTAGAAACTGTCTAAAAGCATCCTACCTAAAAGAATATCCTCTCTAAAAGCATAATTTGTTCCGGTCCCGATTTGGGGCCCATGTCTACAGATAAACCTGCTTGAAAGCATATATTTTTTCACTGATCCACTGAGTATGATTTTAGACAGGTTTTCACTTGTTAAATTGCGGTATATTTCAAAGTATTTTTCTATACAGCATTTATACGTTTCAACACAGAGACCACGTTCATTATTGACACATGTAGAACCTGTCTAAAAGGATAGCCTACTCTTGGGAACAGAGAAAAATATGCTTTTAGACAGGAAATGCTGTTACACAAGTCCAACTGCAGACATGAGTCTCAAGCCAGAGCCTGCACATTTTCTGCTTTTAGAAAGGATATTCTTTTACACAGGATGTTTTTAAACAGGTTTTACTATATTGCTTTTCGGGCGTTTATGTACATGTATCGATTTGACATCGATCATTGTGACCAACAATTTGGGATTGGTTATATTTGGTTATTGTGGGGTTTTTTCCTTGTGTGCAAGTTTCCTAGAACCATCATCACGTATTCGTTAACAGGCTTGTCTTCAAAATTGTTGAATGGGCTTTATTTTGTTCAGCACCCCCTGGTGTTGTATGATCGTTTAACATTGTATAGGTCTAAAATGGTGTCGTTCTTTTAACGCAAATGAGACCATCTTCGAATAGTAATTTAAATTCATCGCTATTTCTGTCAAATTCAAAAAATATTTCTGGAAATTCAGTGTTAAATGGTCATACACCACCAGGGGGTGCTGAACTACAACAATGATATTAGCTGGTCAAATTAAGGGATATTTCAATTTTGATTGAAATATTAGAGATCGTCATTTAATTTGTATCGATCTAGTACATTCGAATTTCGCAAAAAAAAAAGCCAAACCAGATCGTGAAACCACAATTTACTCTTTAATGACCCTTAGGGGGTAGTGTCACAATCAGACCACAGATGTCGATTAATTAGCATATCCCCGTTCCACCTAATTAGAATGCATGTAAATTGACACCTTTAAGTACCACATATACAAGATGCCTCCAGGGGTCTCTCTGTCGTTTTAATATTGTGCGCAGTATTCCATTCAAGGCAGCCATTTTAATTAGGTGACCATCTGCGGCCAAACCAAAAACCCTTGAAGCCAAAGTGCACCACGCATAATTATATGCATACTATAGGGTAGCAATACACGGACTGCTCTATTTAGGTACAGTGTACTGTATATCAAACTGCCTTACATATATGTGTACCTTGCCACCTTCACTGCAGAGGGGGGCCTCCACCTTCAAAACATCCTCCTCAAATTAAACTCAAGCTGAAGATTGTGTTTCCAAAACCCGTAATTATAAAATTTGGATAGTTGTTTTCGAACTGTCCAAAGGCCAGTAATCGATATCTGACCGGAAGTATGCGGCAGTTGTAAATAGAGGGAGTTTTTGGGACGCCCACCACAATGCGAGTTGATTGGGGATAGTTTCGATTTTGAAAATGATCGTCATTTTTAATGAAACGGAACTAATTATACAAAAAGACAACCTGTTAGGTGATATTGAAAGTACATTGAATACCCTAGGGCCAAAACCTTTCAAAGCGTGCATGAAGCACACGCCATTTTTGATAATAGAACGGTATAGCATGCTGCGTTGTTCGGCTTTGTTGAACAATTTTCGAGATAATGTACCAACTATACATAGTGGCCTATATGGCAAATGCATGCGTAAGTATTGCACATGTATATGTACCATTGACATTTCGGTAGAAGTCTACTTTATCCGGCTATTGCTATTTTCTAGCCTCCAATGCAGGCCTCGACATGAGCAATTAGAGCTCGTCGTGTTAGCGGCCGTCCATAAATGAAGCCAACAATATTTGGCAAAACTTGCCCCCCTAGGGGCCGTCCATAAATGACAAGCGTCATTGGAGATACCCCTGCACTCCACCAAGGGTACATCAACAAGTTTAATAAATTTGTCTAAACATGTAAATATTGCAATTGGCGCGGATCCTAGATACACTAACCCCTTGCCCCTTCAGCTGTTGACGTCATTTATGGACGGCCCTCTGCGTTCAGTTTTCTGGGGGAGGGATTCTAACATATATAACCTAGCCTTCGGTTTTAAAGGGGTTCTGTTATGGAGCAGGCACACAGGAATAACAGGTCACGTTTTTTATTTTTTATTTTCATTGCTATAATGTCGAGGCCTGCATTTGAGGAAAGAAAATAACAGCCGGCTAAAGTTGACTTTTACCAACCGATATTTCAATATATCATAATTTGCAATACCACTTTGGGATATACAGTATAATATTTAAGACCTATACCGTCCTGAATGAATGACAAGGTATACATAGGGTTCAGAAACGCCTTTTATCAAACATGTCCAAACCGTGAGCTTCAAATATGAAATGGAATGGAGCGTTTATTGATTTCGTGTATGAAGTAGCAATATTAAATTCAAATTTATCGAATGGTTGTTCATGCACCGCTTTGATAACAGGATGGCGGTTTTTTCGCATGAATTCCTTCCCAGTCTCGCCTATTTCCTTCCCACTATATATAATGTATAAAACATGCAGTTTTTGTCACTGGAATTAAATCTAGCTTTATTAAATAAAACTGCACCTCCATTATCCTGACAGTCACGAAATCCTACCTACGTACATCATTAAAAATTACGCGAAAATGGGCCATCTAAAAAAATCAGATTCCAAAAATATATAATTTTTTTGGGCTAAAAAACTGGTCTCTGTCACTTTTTAAAACTTTTTGAAATACCTTTAAGAAGTAATTGGGTAATTATGCCATTAACGGCCTATAGGATGTCTAGTCCGATCATTGGCCATTTTATGAAGGGGCCGTTGCAGCGCCCTCTGGTAGCGCGTGTACATGTACAACCCCAGTGATTTATTTGGGCCTTGATTGATCCCATATAGCCTATAGGCCAGCGGTTATCCCAAAAAAAGGTTTTTTAATTAAACGTCCATGATGAGCTATAATTACCATGATTATTACCAACCATAGTCATTACGCAATTGATTATAGACCTAGGTGCTGTTCATTTTTTTCTCTTAAAGTTTTGTTTCCGTCATTAAAAACATATACGGGAAAGTTATATATAGAGGTGAGACATGAACTATCTTAACAGTTGACCCTAATTATTAAATGCATATTTGTTTAGGTTATAAAGAAAGCTCACGTCGCCTTATAATTGTTTAATCATGATTTATTGGCATGTCTCAAAATGAACTGCGATATTCGAATGGGCCCATAAATTTAAACGTTTAGGACAAGTAGAACGAGATTTTGATCGTCATAAATATTCAAAATATTATTTGGTTAGTAAAATTTACAACGCTGTAATTTACCCCAATTAAATGCTCGAATTAAGGCCAATCTTATACCTGTTAGGTTGACAGAGCCTTTCATAAATTGCATTTTTATAACAAAGCACTTAATCAACTTATAGTAAATTTCAGACAACGATATGTATAGCCCTCCAGTAACATACAACTATATATGGTCCCGATTTCTATTTTGTCTTAGACGAAAAGCTAATCGGACAAAATACATGCAGCTGTTTTGACGTGCAACTAAATGCCCCCAATCATATATCGTAACGGCGCTTCATCACGTGTTCAGTGGTGCTATTATAACGGCGCTTCATTCAAATTAGGCAGGTGGCATCCATGATTAAATGCCTTCACTTTTACACCAGCTATTTTACTGATTTTTATTTCGTCTAAGACAAAACAGAAAACGTGACATGGGCTAATAACTTTAGCACAAAACTAAACAGCTATCCACTGATTAGAATTTTAAAACCGTTTGCATAGGGAAGTTGTCTGCCTAAAAATGAAAGTTTAACATATAAAAATTGTTTTTCGAGCAAATTGCTACAAAATGAAACGTTACTCTTCCTCCAAAAATTCCCCTACCTCATAAATATTTCCACTGATTCCTCATTGTCCCAGCCTAATACACATTCACATGCATTTACATGGTTGGTGTATGCTCAATCATTACGCACGATTGCATTTTTCTAGCTTAATTTCCTTCTTTTCATCTATAAAGTAAGCAAATTTGGCAATGTCTCTTTTATTTGGTCACTGGATACCCATCCATCCTCGCAATCTTTCGCCCTCTGACCCCCCTCTATGCTAATTTTCTCGTAGATTGACTCTTCGCCTCCATTTTTTTTTTGCTTTCGCAAAATGTCAACAGCTCATGGCCGCTTTGATGAAGTGCACCGCAGTTGAATAAACTGAAAAGTGAGCTGCATGCATCATGGGGAAAAAGGGGGATATATCCAGTGTGCTGGCGTTCATTCACCATGGCTTTTATTTCATCCCCAACCCCCTTTGCCTGCCTCCCTCTATTTCCTTCACTCTCTAATCAACGGACTCTTTTGCTTTTTAACAGCAATTATATGCAGATATTCGCGATTAGCCTTATTAGCAATCCTATTGTGATTGCATTTCTGCTTAGGGGATGGCAGGGGAAACGAGACTATTAAAAAGGGGATTCGCGGCAAGAGAAGGAATACACACTGCATGGAGGATGTGTATACAAACAGGCGGTCAAAGGTGCAAGATTTCTAAAATCAAGTGCTTGCTAACGAAACACTTGAAAATTAACTTTGCACGAGTGCATTTTTGAGAAAATCATTACATTTCTTCGTATAGAGTTGACGGAGGCTTATGTGAGCCAACTGAGCTTCTGATATTCTGTATTGTGGATAAGATTTGAAATACATGTATGCTAGATTCATAATATGTTTAGTGGTTGAAAGTAACGCTTATACACATGTATGTTGTAATGGCGCATCCTGCATAATTTTATAGGTAATGATGGGTAGGCAGACATTTTGTGTTACGTAGGTCAAACAAGATATTTACTCCTCTCAGTCTCCGTCACTATACGAACAAATGTGGCTAAAAAGCGATTAGTTTATCATCGTGAGTATATATATACATTTACATGTATATCAGTTTTTGGGACAAGTTCCTGGTTAGGGAAGCTCAGAGCAGACAGTTTCTTGTTTGATCAACACCACACATCAACAAATTGTATATATCTGTTTTGTGTTATAAATTAATTTCATATATATATATAGAATTTAACTTATAATGATAATTATATTCATATCCTATTCAAAATAAAAGTATAGGCTACTTGGTAAAGTATACTAAGCGTATACCATTTTGAACAACTTAGTATACTTTATAGTAAACGATATATAGGAAAATTATACTTTATTTCCAATTAGTATAAGTGCACTTTTTTGAACAACTTGGTATACTATAAGAAATTAAGATTTTGACAAGGGTATACTTCAAACACGTATTATTTAAAACCGAAATTTAACAATATGTAGAAAAATTCAATTTTGTATTGAAATGCTGTATATGCACAGTATTTACATTGTATATATTTTAAGAAAGTTCCCAAATCTAAGGTTAAAAGGAAACTTGATATAATGACGGAATTGTGTATGTATAATGTATAAGGCCACACCACATCAACAGCCACAATTGAATGTTAGATCAATCTCAATTACACAAGGTTGCCAATGTATACAATCACGTCATCAAATAGAGGGCATTGCAGGGATGTTTATTAAACCCATTTTTCAAATGTAATTTATTAATGGGCCTAACAGTCCCGGTTTTAACTCTCAGAATACCGCTACCTGCATGGAGATGGACACTCCATGTGTTTTAAGTTTTTTTTAAATCCACAATACACTGAAAATATTGTGCAAAAGATGCATTTCCATGTATACATTATATATTCAACAGTAAACATAACGGTTCATGTAATAAAACTCACTACATTTTGGTATATATACTTTGAATATCGATATATACAAAGTTAAATGCAGTTGTATATATTTAACAGAATGTATTCTATAGAAGCCTTTCGTAGCGTATGATTAGACATTATATTATATAATGCCTTTTACAGCAGGTCTATCCTATTCAGTAAGGACTTGAATATAAAAAATATTCAATATCCAATGAAAAAGTAAACAAAAATATGTTCACGGCCTTTTGTACAATGTATTAATGTATACAATGTATATATAATGTGAAAATACAATTAATAATCTCCATTTTCCCTTGGCTAATGCATCATAAAATTTAATCATACTCCAAAATGTAGCCAAAAACAACCTTCTTTAATAGGCAGCAACGTTTCGGACCCAAGGTCCTTCTTAAGGTTTTTTCTTTCACTACAACATATGAAATCACAAAATCACATCAACACTCTTTAAGGAACAAAACGCATACTCTATATGGTTCAAGTTGATCAGCCACATTATTAAAAAAATTATGAGTTTACAATAACTATGGTGAGGAACCAAAAAAAAATTTTTTATGGAATTATGTGAGGGTTTTAAATAAGTTTTTTTATGAGAGTTGTATTGCTGACCAAAAGAGAACGACGCTTTGACGTTTCATGTGTGCATGAGTTTTGATGATTTATCCCTGTTTATAATTTGTTAATCCTTATTGTAATTTGTGGCTGATCAACTTGAACCATAGAGTATGCGTTTTGTTCCTTAAAGAGTGTTGATGTGAATGTGAAAAAGCCTGAAGGACCTTGCATGGATTCGAAACGTTGTTGCCTATTAAAGAAGGTTGTTTTTGTCTACATTTTGGAGTATGATTGAATTTTGTGAAAATACAATGCAAGAGTAAAAATATGCTTATCCCTTATTTTTACTTCAGTGAGTTTAAAATCGTTGTCTATATCATTTTAAAGATTCTTGATGCTATACAATGCAGTCAAAACCGCATACGTGAAAACTGCTTAACTGAAAAAACCAGTAAGTGCAAAAATTTTACAAGCCCCAATTGCATCTAGGCCAAAACCGCTAAAGTGAAAAACCGGATAAGTGCAATTTTTTTTCGAGCCGGGTCGATTTTCACTTATCAGGTATTAACTGTACATGCATATCTTGTTTGTTATATGTATATATATATTTCATATACATGTACCATTATATACGTATATAACGGTATATGAAATCTAATGATTCTTATATGATAGGAAATTCCCACCAAATGTGATAATTTCTTTCTATGAACAAAATAGTGGGTTCAAATAAAGCAGAAATGCACCGAAATCAGATTTCCATCCCTAACCAACACGCAAGGGTCGCCATTTGTTTTTTCAATTATCATACCAAAATTTTTTGTCCCATATGTAACACGCATAAACTATACTTGGCGCTATATATAAAGGGTAGGCTTTTGTAGAGTTGGGGGTAATGTCCCGTCGTTTATTGGAAAGTGGGGGGTTGTGGTGAGCTCAGACAAGATTTTTAGTACCCCAAACCTGTGAGGTCCCCACTCAGCTTCGGTTTGCATTATATATTGGTCACGAGACACATATGAATGTGTTTTCGAATAAAGGTAGGAATAGCAACGTTGGCGGCAGGTTGCACTAAATACAGGGGGGTTTATAACCGATCATGTGACCTGTCTCCTTACCCTTGGGAATAACGTTCGAATGGCGCCAAGGCCTCCATTAAGCTCCATTAAAAAACGGAGGCATTTTTACGTGACGTCATCGCTACACATTGGCCCACCAACCGACACCCATAGTATAGCTACGTTCTACGTCACGTAATGGCACGGCTTTCTTCCCCACATAATTGCTCCGAGTTTTCTTTACTTCCAAACTCCTCCCAGAAAGGTTTTCTCTCCTAGGCCTCTTGTCTATTGACGGCAACATCAGTTGAATGTATCTTCATGCTTCTTTCTGGCCAATTTCTACTTCATCTTTCGATAGCTTCATTTGCTTTCAATCACAATTCTGTGTCGAATTGAAAACTATACAAAAGTTTTGTAATAATACGCTGCGATGGTTATATACTTTTGTGAACGAAATAGATGAAAAAGACAGGCTGCTGGTGTTTAACCTACAGCAGGCATTGCACAATTATTCCATTTCGTTTCTGGTGCGAACTTGGATAATGATTGAGAAACTACATAACGTGCAAGATTTAAAATAAAAATCCGGTTTTAGATGTTATGCACACAAAACACATGCTTGAAGAATAACCTTCCCAACACTATCTTGCAAAACAAAAAACTACACTGCATGTCTGCATATTTTTACCATTCAACTCAGAATAATGTACCTATAGTCGGCAAACAAATGCCATGTGGTAGGGGTCGTGTCCATACAAAGATGACCCCTCAAGACTTCATGGAAAAAAACCTTGACTGCATGCATATTCTACCGGTAACAAACACGATATATCAGAAATGTACATGTATACATGCATAGAATGGATTCATAAGCGCATTTTTACTCTTACATTGTACAGTATATACAATGCATGCGAAAAGGTCATGAACATGTTTTTGTTTATATATAACTTTTTCATATTAAATATACATCATGCAGTGAGGTTGATTGTCACTGATCACACTAACCATTAGTCAAGTGTATTATTGGATTTGAAACAAATAACAATTCGTCAAATTGCTGCCAGCTGGTTGTCATGAACACCATTCGGTCATCGGCCAGTAAGTACTATAGCATAGTAGATGTACAGTACATGTATATATATATACAGTACAAGCGAAAATATGACGTCATTTGTTTGAACATAAATACTGTACTGAACCATAAACAAGTCACCATAATCAATTATTTTTCATTAATAGACAAAAAAAAAAAAAGAAACAAGGGCAAAGATTTTTATTTAATTAATAAAGTAAAAACATGCGGGGAACTCAGGTATACAGCACTACTGAACCACACATGCGCAGAACCAAAATTTGTGTCCGCATGCTTAACTGCATGAGTGGTGCTATATATAAGGTATTATATGGTGTTGTATATATAAAACACCTCTTTTGCATCATGCTGCACCTTTATGTTATGAAGTGTCTCTAAGCACCTTTAATTTGGCACCAAAAAAGGTGCTCATGAATATACCTTTTTAATACAGTGTGCGATATATTAATTTCAAAGTATACATAAAGGCACTTTCAACCTTCAAAGGTAGGCCTACCATTAAAGGTACTTCGAAATGCAAAGTACCTTTTTTGGATCCAACAAATTAACATTTTGGTAACTTGAAACACCATTCAAAATTCTGAATAACCCAAAGGTATTTCGCAACACCATATTGTGATAACTTTTTTTAGTATATATGTTATATTTTTTCTTGGTAAAATTGATCTATAGTGACTGTGGAGTATTGAAAAGTTTTCTAATATTTATAGCATTGAACAAAACATATATATAACATTAACGAATAGATAATCATTCTTAAAACATAATTACCTATAAATACGATATACATGCATGTATATAGTTATAAGACAAAATGACAGAGAATTGATAAAGATTATTATTTATATATATTTTTTCCAAGGCAGCTAGGAGTCAACAACTTCAATTAACAAACTTGTCAATATCCCACCATATCCATCCATATCGACAAAAGTATATGTTTATATTGACACGTATATTTGACGTTTTCATTTAATATCTCAATTACTTTTCTGATTGAAATTTCGCTTATAGCATGCATGATCAGAGTGCAGTGAATGCAAATTGCTTATAAGAGTAAGATGTGTATAAATAACTCGTATATACGCGCTGATATTTGATAGGCATACATGTAAACAGAAGATTGCAGCTATCACAACTGAATTCCCTTAACCTTCTCTTCAATCCCGGAGCTCCTGAGAGGCAACCGGTTGACATTGGCATGAATTAATGAGCTTGTATTATTATTATAGGTTTGTTATGATTTATTGCCTGTAGTGCGGGCTTAATATATACGATGTATCTTCACAGAAATAATTCTGCTCAACAGAATTCGTGTTTGGCAGACTTGAGCATTATAGTTGCAATTAAGTTCTTTACTTAGACCGAGGCCACGCGCGTCTGGATAAATCACATCCAATAAAAAACTTATTTAGACTCATATAATAAAGAGCCTGTTTATCTTGTATCAATTACGCAAACAAGAATTTATAAATATCTCTATTTTATTTTTTATGAATATTTTTTTTTGCAAAAGCTTTTTAACAGTGTGTATATGGCGCCAACATCAGCGTATAGCCATCTATAAAGAACGTCCTACATGTATTTTATTTTATATAATTCTCAGTGCTACCATATCGCCATTGTATCGAATCAAACTTTACAACTTTTTAAAAAACGTCAACCCGATGGGGTCATGATGAATTCAGACAATATATAACTAATCATGCAGTTGCAATGATTACTGGAAATGTGCACTCTGCAGGTCCAGTGATTGTTTATAAATTAAGCCTGGTCTACATTTAGCGTTTAGTCGTTAGTCTTGCATGATCAAGATGTCAAAATTACGATAAAATAATCACTGATGACAAAACGTTATAACGGGCTTATCGCCTGTTTCAGTGATCATCAGAGGGTTTTAGTGATCGTCTTTTTGTCATTATGTCGTCAAGATCATGCAAGACTGACGACAAAACATTATAAGTGTAGACCAGGCTTAATTGCAATAAGTAGTTTGACTTATATGTGTATACCGAAATTTTTATAATTAATATTTACATTATTTTGTTCTTATTTAATGCTTGTTCAAAAATTAAAATTCAAAATTGTTATCATATATTTTTGGCATCAATCGATGCATTATTTTAAAAATATCTAAAGTTACTCTTTTATTGCGATTGTTTTGATTTAATTTTATAATTAAGCGCAATCCATTTAAATACATTTACATATTTGCAAATTTAGAATTAATTCTAAAAAATAAACATATAGTATGTTTTCTTAATGCATACAATTATACTTTACAAATATTTTAGAAATGAAAGAGCATTTATTTTTGGAATCGTTAGAACTTCATTATAGCCATATTTAGTATATAAATTGTATAACATTTACAAGTTTATAACACCTATAATGATATATATAGGACCTTGTATATACTGCAGGATGCGCGACAGTGTATGTACATGTACATTAGGTAAGAATAAAGAGTATATATATATATTTGTACAGTGTATACCTGATAAACCATCGTCAAAATAAGACACTATAGCTACCATGGCTTGATGTTGTAAATAAGAATCAATAGAGGGATTGTCAGGTTTCCTTTAATTTTGACGACATTGGCAGACTTTTTTTTATTTTGCCAATGCGCATGCGTGGGGACGACGTTAATGGGTTCATGTTTGAGGGCAGACGAAAATTTTATTAGTTTAACGTGATATCACAACGTCTTTGAGGAGAATAACGACTTTTACGGTGTATAACTTATTGATGCGCATGCGTAATAGTGCGTTTACTGTTCTTGTTGAGATTGAAGGAAACCTTCTCAATCCCTCTATTTACTTAAAGATGGACAGAATAAGGTTTTTATAAATATGTGTATAAACCATGGTTTATACACTTTTGCATGCAGTGGTGAAATATAGCAACTATACAAAATGGCAATTAATGCAAAATGGGAATTATCAAGAACGCTGTATATATTGTGTATACATATATCTTGCGGTTTTGGTAAGGTCAAACTTATAAACTGTTATATTTCTTCGTATGGCGTGTTGCACATGTATATACCTGCTATGGGTCACTCATTGCACCACAAATTCATTTAATTACTAAGGAAGAAATGCTCATCAAAGGCAAAAGAGAGTTATGTGTGCCGCAAACGGCATGCCCAAGAAGGTTACTTTTTCTCTCGTCTTAATGCTTGTAATGATTTACGCCATTCCCTAATGACGCTCCAGTCTTCTTTCTCTTTTTTTTTGTAATAATTCATTCCTTTTTCGACAGTTATTTTTACCGACAAGATGCAGTTTTAACTTTTCTTCCAAAGATCAGAAGAAAAAAAAGCTTCCCTGCAAGGAGGTATATACATGTATATACATCTATACAAGTATTGAAATGCGATAAGCTATAGGGCGCTCTTTAGTACACCTTTTGCAATAACGCTGCAGTCATAAATAAACTTTCCGCCAAAATCATTTCACAAATTTATAGCCGAATCTGAATGAAATCCTGTTTACGTTGGTAATAATAATAATCATATATTTAATAATAATGCCAATATACTAATCATAATAATTCGAAAGAACTGGTTGGCATTTGCAGTCAAAGCATCCATGGTGCTTCCACACCCTCACACATGAATATTACGCTATCTTCTACATTCTCGTTAAATGAAACGTTTATTAGAAAGAGAAAAAAAAATCGAACATTCAAATTACGACTTCTAGAAATTAGCTTATTTGTTTTGCGTTTATGAAAGAAAAAAAATATATTTAATTTTAGTTATAAGATCAGTGCAAAAGTATGGACGATTTCAGATTGATTTTGATTAAAATGAAATTATACAATAAAATAACAGAGTAATACATTACATTTTTAATAATAGAATATTGTGAAGTAAATACACGTATGTGTAAACATTGTTTACTTGTTTCCATTTGAGTATGGTATTTTTAGAGAAAAATCTGATTTAATTTATGAGCAAGTATACCTGAAAAACTACTTTAATCACGACTATAACAACTAAAAAATGACGGAGCTTTTTAATCTTGAACCACAAAACTAACTATACAGAGAGTAAATGAAAATAATTTTAACGTTTTTATTGTTCCACTTTCCCATTATCCAAGTTATACACGGATGAGTTCCAAAAGATATTCGCCGATGTATTTTTTACAAAACAAGTATAGGGTTCATTCCAATTGATATAAATAATAATAAATCGAGTCGTGCATGTTTTTTCAAAACCATTTGAAGAAGGAATGGAAATTTTATATACCCTGCACACTAAAAACGTTGGGTTAAAATTCAACCCAATATTGAATGCTATATGGACATACGAACATGGGGTTAACATTTGGGTACACTTGGGGTACACTTAAATTAAACACAATGTTAACCCAATGTTGGTATGTCCAATATAACTCAATATTATAAATCGATAAGTTAACTCAATATTGGGTTGAATGTTAACCCATGGACGTTTTTAGTGTGTAATGAATGCTGTTACTGAATTTCCAATATCACTAGCTGATGAGCAACACAGGCATTTCAATGATAACATGAATGAACATTTTATATTTTCAATCAGTAAAAATGTACATGTACAAAACAGTGTTTATCGCCATATATAGCATTGCCACAAATTATTATGTTAACAATGATGATAACCTGTGCTTTCGGATAATGTTTTATGAAACTTTTGAAGTTGAAACACTAAATTAAATCCTGTAATGACTTCTACTAAGAAATTTGCAATCTCTTTGGTTCAAATGCACCTGGCTTCGAGGATATTATCGAAACAAGACCGGATTCTCCACTTTAGTTTAGTTTAATTTTAAGCAAATCTTCTAATGCAAGTAACCCTCAGCTGGAACAATGCATGTTTCAGAAAAAAAAAGACAACACATTTTGGGGATTGCATATAAAGTCCGGCATGACAGCTTTAATTGTTGCAATCATCGGAGTTAGCGTCTGACAAAAGAGAGGTCGTTGATGGACCAAGGGTACAAATTGGGGGTAATTCTCTTAACGGGGGGAAGCAAAGGCCCAAAAAATAAACGTAGGATAAATGAATGGTAAGGGGGGACGAACAGCGAACGAGAACATCATTACAGGACGGAAGCCATGCAGAAGTCAGTGACAGGAGGGAGTCGTGTGAAGGCCCCCCCTTTACTACCCTAGGGGCCGAAATGGGAAGCAACAAGCTGAAGAGCGTCTACTTTGACATGGATTTTGACCGCTGGAGCTACCGCCACTTTTACCCAATGCTCTAGATGTTCTTTTAGTGAAAGAAATTCGAAAATTTGCAAATCCAACACAAATATTGCCTCTAAACCAAATTGCCTCTAAAAAGCGACCGTACAATCCATGCACCAGTGGATGACAAGGACAAATGCAGAACTGTCTTGCACCACCATCCTTCTTCCATCGCATGATCAATTTCCAAGTGCCATGGCAAATATCCATACATTGTTTTATTATTATTAGTTCCTTTTATGTAAAATCACGCTTAACGTTTGCATCTTAAGAAATTTGCCTGCTGCAGAAAAGTACATCCAGACATGTATACAAAACCAAATGTTATCAATATATATATACCTTGGAGAATTTTTTTCGATTGTTTTCTGGGGGTTTAATTTGTGAGAAAAACACGGGGTCGACCAAAAGTCCTGAGGCATATCCAAGGGTCAACCGGCCAAAATGAAACGAACCAAGGGGAAAAAATTCTCCGGGTATATATATCTCATATCGCACAGGGGTGACAAAGGTCAAAGTTCCTTCCGAGTGTAGATTCCTACTGAGGTTTTTATTTTCATATATCAACCTCCCCCCCCATCCATGCGATATATATACTTAAATTGTTCTTTTCCAATATGAACCATATTCATATTCCAATGAACAATATTAACTGTGGTGGGTTTTCTTGCATCAGAAAAAACTCGCCTCTTGAATATTAAATAACAACCATGGGAGGTACTATAGTGATATGTCTTGTTGCCATTAATTGGAGCATCACACCAATAAATATATATTACAGCGTCCTTAAGATGCTGGTGGTTTGATACCAATTGGGAAGAGGATGCTGCATCAAGAGGTGGTGCTCAGTTCTTCTGTCGCCTATACGACCAAGTGGGGTGCAACTGAGCGGCCTCGACATGCATTAACCTGGTGACCAAAAGGTTATTCGAATAGAGCATGTTAAACATATGACAAAGAGCATTATGCTCTAATATGTTATTATTTTGATAAGTACAAGTATATGTTTTAGAGGTACTTTTATTTTTATATTCAAGTGCAGTGCACTGTTCTTGTATACTTGTGCAGTAAAAACTGGTAAAGTGACCACCCATATAATCAGTTTTAGCCATGCATAGCATGTTTTCCTTCATAACAATCCTCTATATACATATAGTGACCCCACCTGTATATATACAGTGACCGACTTTGCCATTTTTTGGGTGGTCGTGCACTTTTGCAGGTTTTACTTTATTCATTTAAATCGAATTAATTTTTGAAATAAATAGGCACATGTATATATAAAGATGTACGTGTATTTGTTTCGTTTCATTAGTTTTGGTACAAATTATAGAATCGCCATGGCATTTTAACTTAAGTTCACTAATTTAAAAGCGTTAACATTTTGAAAAAAAAAAACATTAATAAAACGATGCACCAGAATTTTTTTAAAGCATTTTTAATTATGTTTTACATGTATTAGATTCCTCTGCGGTATAGCATTGTGCTTGAAAAGTCACGTAAGGTCAAAGGTATAGAAGAGGAAGATTACGCTCACTTGAGAGGTAATAAAATTCGATTTTGCGTTTTAATGATTAATTAGGCCCTTCAGTTCATAAATAGAAACGAAAGTTTTCTTTAAAAAAATAATTGTGCTCATATTTTTTTCTCGCTACAGGATCTAAAATAATTGACCCGCCTTGATCTTCCCATTAATCAGCAGCGCCCTCTGTCAATGGCCGAATTGACCTTTTTGCTTACTCCACGTGAGAAATAACCGTCGTGCTCAGGTGAGTTAAGGCAGTTAATTAAAAACGTTTTTAAAAATAATTTTCAAGATTTTAAAGTCTGTTATACATACCAAAAACTCATATCAACTTATCAAATCGCATGCCTGTTTATTACGTCATTGGCGATAACGCCCCCTATATATAGCGTTGATCTCAAACGCTTGCGTGTCTCTCATATCAACCGTAACCACGACCAGACAATTTTTTCGATCATTAATTAGGAAAATGAAATCTTGACGTTGATACAATGGTTGCTATTTGCGTGCTATTAATTAATATCGCCACGAGTGTCCTCAAATTAATCGCGTAAGCTAATTAGTCGCTCTAAACGCCATTTATCCGATTGCACAGCTGTCATGGAGTGGTCCAATCGGTGATAAGGCATCCAAAAGATACATCATTTAGATTTACATTAAACATCGAAAATGTCATTTATACAAAATTTTATTTGCAACTGTTTGGAGTACATGTATGTCACATTGTTTTATGATGCACTTGCCACAAAATTTGGTTTATTGTTAAAAAATTTCAGATTTGGGAGGATGACGTCATTGCATTTCACACTATTTTTTTAGAGAGAAATATCATGATGTTATAAAAGTTGAGCAAAGTGTAACGTTACAATAACTTTATTATATATGTCAAATCTACCAACGCCTTATAATGGTGATATTAAAATGGGCAGAAATAAATAGTCCATGAATTCACGAATTAATATAATAAGGGATATTTAAACCCAATTTAACGAGCTCAAATTATATAATGAAAATAAAAATTATTGTATTTTAAATTGCGACATCGTAAATAATAGAATATTTACGTGCACGACGGTGGACTAAATCTGAAGTGTGTACTAAAATTGCCAACGCTGTAATTCTAATTGCATCTGCACAGCTAATAAAATTGCCACAAGGGTGAAACATTATAATTGGTAGTTTCACGAAATTTAATGAAGGTCGTAAATTTCCATAAATATGTCATCCAACGTAAAAAAAAATATTGAAAATTGGAGCTTTGATGCCATAACATAGTAGATGGCGAAACAACTCATTTGGACTCCACCCGAAAATATTAAAATATCGGCCTCCCCTGTTAGAATGACCGCTCGGCATACCCATATTAGCAGCTGTCCATTGCACGTTTTTCTATAGGGTAGGCCATGCAGGTATTTTTGCCAAAATAATTGCACTTCTTGATTAATATTTCCCCACTGAGCACACTGCATATTAAAATAGAGCTGTGTAAACACAGGTATAATTTACATTTGTTTGGTCCATTAAAAACCACAAAACTGACCAAAATCCGCCTCCCGCAAAAGCATGCACTGAGAATAAAGAATTAAGGGGAGAAAATGAATGTCTTGATTTCATTACAATCGTATACATGTTAAATAGCATGCAATGGAATAACAAATGCATTCGGAAATACATGTTTGTACAGTATATACGTATTGTATGCATTGCCACGTGAATTGCATCTTCACAAGATTAGTAAATAATTAATTGGATAAAAAACCGCCGTGGGTTTTCTTGAAAATCACTCAAAATACATATACAGTGTATACAGTAAAACAGCTAAAGGTGACCAACCCAAAAAAATGGCAAATTAGGGCCCTCTGTACAGGTGGTCACTATAGAGAAAATTCTTGTTAAGGAAAACAAGCATGGACTTGTACGGACGAAAACCAATTTATGAGAAGCGGTCACTATGCAGAGGTGGTCATTTTACCAGGTTTTACTGTTTATTCAGCATACTAACATGAACATGTACACTTAATTATAGCATACCCTATACTACACCCAAAAAAAAAAAAAGATTTGAAGGTTTATAACACTGAAGGTGATTTTACACAAGACTGAGGTCAAGGGACAGAGCTATATGGGAATATACTATATATATAGTTATATATACATGTGGATATATATACTGTATATATATATATATATATATATATATATATATATATATGGCGCCCTTTAAACACTGAAGAGCAAAACTCCATAAAAAATCGTTTATCCATGGACAATGTAAATGGATGCATCGTTAATACATCTGCTGGATGTATGTTTTCTGATCTGTTTACATTTACATTGCACTTAAATTATAACTGTAAGAATTAAATATGGAACCCTTTGTTGCAACATTTGTTATTAAGTTTGCAGTTCGCATGCAATATTAATGGTAGAAATTTGTAGTCAACATACAACAATTGGTATACACAATCTTCATCCACTATACATGTGCAGTATATAACCTTATAATGTATTAAAATTTTAGCTCCTGCATGTGAGGAAACAGGAGCTACTCTTATACAAAGAACGAAAACAAGTTCGATTTTCGCGTGGGCGAATCGCTTATTGGAGCCACTTTATATACTCGCCTCCATGTTAGCCTTATTACGGATCAGCACGATGAGAAAAAATAATGTATGAGACTTTAGCATTGTAGACCTAATCTTGTACAATTGCATTATAGAAACGGCCATTTTAATACCATGGCAAAACGTAAAATAAATATATATAATGTATATACGTGTGGACATCTTAAAAACAATTAATGTCAAATTAAAGACTCGTACACAATGTGGTATTGTATACTATCGGCTCTACATTTAGACCTACATTATAGTTTCCATCTATGCATATACCAATGAGTTCATTGCATGGCAGCATTCAGTATAGAACATTTATTCAAGTCAAAGTCGTATTGGCACGATGCTGCATGTGCATGGCCCCACATTCTTCATGAAGTAGGAATTCACAGGACATTATAAGGGCAGTGTGTTGTTTTTGCAGGATTTAGTATAAAATAAGTCAGTTTAAAATGATGACATAAAGAAATATTTACATTGATAAAAAAATTATTAATCCTATATTAATCCTATATTTACATTTAGCCGCAACGCCGGATCCCACATAATCCCGGGGCCCCAGCTGAAGCCCTATAGTCGTCCTACCCCCTCTTGTGCATGGGCCTTGGCTCTGCGCATTGATTACCATATTTGAATTGTATACATGTACCATGCAGTATAAACAACTGTGGAATCCTGTGAAACCGATATTATAGCTTATGGTTTTAAAGCTTATGTGCAAATGGCATGCACTTCATCATTATATTTGGCAACTATACATGTATATATATATATACATAAACTGCATGTTGTATGGATACTCATGATTCGTCACCGTTTATGTGGATCACGTGGCTATATAGATTAGTGGTGCATGCATGTGATGATGTCCGTGACGAAATTTAAGGTCCATTGATTACCAAACAAGGAATCCCATATATAATAAAGCAAGATAAGCAATAAGCAATGCAAAATTTCAATATGTTATTAATTGGAATAAATTAAAACCGCTATATATATAGCACACGTGTCTTGAAGTGATAATGGGACTTTAATTTAGAAAAATTCCAAATTAAATAATAACACATGCGATTTTTCTAAATACACTATTGGGCATATAGTAGGCCCTGTGAACAACATGTATATTTTATATTATACATATTTTATATATACAGGCTTTGCAATCATATATGGTAATCAATACTTCAAGCTTGCAAAACGTGTGAAAAATTACAACATGATATAATAATACATAAAACCTATAATATTAATTATTTAATTTCTGTTGATTTTCTATAATGACCGATGGATACTAGATCTAATATATATTCTAGAATTTAAGAATAGCCAATATCTAATATATAGTACATGTAATGTTGCAGATTGCATATATTGTGCATATTTTTAGGACCCATCAATTTTGAAATGTCTCTTAATTCAATAGACATGTTGTATATATATCTAAAGTATTGTAGGAGTGGTGAAGGAATCCAAAATTATATAATTTCTTATTTGAAAGAATATTTTTTTTGCAACGGTTTAGATATATTTTAAGTAAATTGTGAATTGCGGGTATACGATTATACACCCCATCGCATGCTGTTCACAGCATGCTTGCTTTGGTAAATGTGTTTGTTAACACGTCTGGTTAACTGCTATGAGGCGGATCCAATTTTAATAATTTCCAAAAAATATAAAATATTACAGGAGGGTATTAATTTATCTGACATTGAAATTATTCATCGTTCCTTTCATGCATGCATGTTTTCTGCCATGGTATAATACAATTGATATGCATGGTTGATATGCGTAACATGCATGATACGCGGTATACTTAACATTTATAAAAGTATAAAAATTGTATAACTGGGAAGTGGTTAAAACCCTTTGAGCCTAACAATTAACCAAGCATGAGTTAATACAATATGATCAATTTAAATGGGTCTTTGCAGTAATTTTATGTATTTATTTCCACAAACCAATTTTGCTAATTCTCCAATAAAATGTATGAGAATTATATATAAACTTCGAATTTTGACGTTTTGGATGAAAGTGAAACGCATGTTGAGTATAAATTTTAAAATTATTGTTAAAACATGGCCGATGGCCCAAATAATTTCCCTTACAAGGTTGCAATGACTTACAATGCTCCTCCTATTTTTTGTGTGCAAAATTGGAGATGTATAAACTGCATGAAATTTGCTCTAACATCCAAAACAGCCTTAAAACTTTCGTAAAGTGGGTTATTAAAGGTTGTTATATCATACAGGGGTTGAAATTTGCGGAGGGTAGACAACTTGGAACAACAAATTTTGGGCTATCATCTGCTCCATAAGACCTATAGCACTATATATCAACGCTGAATTTTGTCATGTTTGACTTTCGTGAAATTATATTTTAGCGCATGAGTTTTCGTCTATAAAAATGTTAATAACATGCAGGTCGCGCATATTTTATAGAAAGCAATCCATAAAATCACGAGGACCTCCATGGAGTTTTACGAGAATGCTTTGGTAAAAAAAATATTTCGTTCGTAAAACAATCTGAACATTTATGGTTCGATAAATTAGGTGCATGCCATGTTTTTTTAGTAGTTTTCTTAAAGTTTGCATGAATACTTATAATAAATATGTATACACCATAAAAACTATACCAGAAAGCCGAAGGCAGAATTATTAGCTTTAAAAAAAGGACCAGTATTCAAACCAGATACATTATATTCGTTAAGTTCGATATCAACTATACAGCTCCATCATGCATGCATGTTGCATGACAAGGACTCACATAATATCCCTTGTACATGTATGGCTACTTGCCAGTGCAGTCCATATTGTGAATTCACATTTATTAACCAAAGAATCACTATATATATAGCTTTAGTATTTGCCAATATGGATTTAATCGCCAATTTGTTATTCTTAAATTCAGAGTTTTAGCATGCACAATAGAGTTTTAATCCATTGAATTACAATTTTTTTAAATATTCCGATAAGCCTAATTTTGTGGAGGACCGTGCAACCTATTTTGTGATCCCCTTTAACACCCTTCTGCAAACCTGTTTACAAATTAAACTCGACTTCATCGAAACAGTGCATGAAAAATATGTAGTTACGGTTCTTTATGGCCTTTCTGACATTTTGCAATGCACCTGCCCCTGGCCCCATCTTCGTTTCCAAATAATTGTAGGGTAAGACTTGAATAAATAAAAAACCACTGTGTGCCTGGCATATAGAAATGCAACCAGACGAAGAGAAAAGCGCTCCTAAGCTTATGAACCCAAATATTGAAAGCAACAGGATTCACATTTTAAATATTTTTCACCTGAATAGAACCATATATATACAACCCTTATTTTATAGGGAAATAACGTATTTTGTATATACTGTTGCATGTCTTTGAAGCAGACCATACAATCAAATATAAAATCTTGAAAGACATTTGAAAAAATCCTGTGGCCTTTTTAAACATACATTAATAATAAAATAAATTCGACAGTATTAAAAAAAATACTAACAATTGCTTGACTATATGCATCAAAGTTTAGCATTTATCTCAATAGGTTATAGTTTATACAAGCATTGTTATAAAACAACAAATTAAGGCCCTTTCATGTTCTGCAGAATTTTGAAAAAAATCAAGCATATGCGATTACATGTGCTATTGTAAGATAAAATCTTGAAACGTGAAATCCCTTGTTAACATATTCGCAACATTGTGTATCAGTTACACATATGCCTATACGTCTTAAAATATAATAAATGGGACAGGTTCCACCTCGTTCACCTTTTGACCCTCAATTTCGTTCCCCCCACATAAATGCATGCATGGTTATCCCAAGTCAGGCACATGGCATAGACATGCATAAACCAGGTGAAGTCCATACTTTTCACAAGAGCTAAATAAGGCATACACAGTAGATTAATCTAAATTATAACGCCACGCCTTTTACAGATAAATTTACAATGTATCGTTTGAGGCCCTATAACAAACCCGTTTGAGTTTTACATGTCTTTAAAGGCGGGTAAATCCCATTTATTCACGCTTTCATTCAAACTTGCTTGCGCTATCATAACAACAGCTTAGGGCACTCTTACCGTCATGGTTTCTGTCCAGCTGTCCAGGGTTCCAAATTATTGGTCCTATGCACTTGCAGATGAAAATTTCCAGAAATTTTTCAGCCAATCTTCTCTGTATATAGCTCGGTATATATATATGCAGTCTTGAAAAATGGGTTATGCACTATCTGAAAGTCTGTTTGGAACGAATTTTCTGCTCACAGTTGACGAAATGTTTCACTTTTCAGTATACCGTATTAGAATTAGGAGTTTTCTACCTTTACTTCTCTATCCGTGAAAAAAAAAAGTTTGAAATACGGTTTATTTAGTGAAGCCGAAAGGATGGCCCAGAGTCGTTAATTAGTAGGAATGAAATAGCGAAGCCGTTGTTATTTTTGGTTGGTTGATTTTCGAAATTATTTCAATCATTAAGAAGGGGTGGAAACCCAATTGTCACAAATTCGTAAAATATGAGTGCACCATTGACGTTAATCATTCTGGTCCTTTCTCCAAATAGCGCACGAGTGAATGGAGTGCTGCTGCAGGCGGCGGAGGAACGAAGCTTGTTTGTGGTACTGCATGGGGATATGACGATGGCACTGGAATTAGAGATGCGCGAATTAATTCCATTGAGGCCCGAATTAAATCCGATCAAATATAGTTTTGCGAGTTTTTCATTCAATTTGTCGGGGGCCATGCACAAAGCGCCGAGTGCTTGCGTGGCGACTGAAATATGGGGTTTTTCAGAAATTATACAAGCAAAAAAAAAAATGGATTCGACGGTCCAGCCCAGGTACTCCTTAAAGTAATGAGAATCACGAGGTAATGCCAAAATCTCCACCTATTTGCCGCCCCTGGTACCCGCCTCTGATACAATACAAAACTGAGAACTGCTACGGAGCGCTAGCACAACCGCTCTTTTACCGGTCTCCATGGCATCTGGACTGTATTTGCGCCATTTTCACACCGGGTTCGAGAATAAATACTTTTAGTTTCCTTCCAGCTATGTATTCAATTTTCATTTCGAATTGAGAAAGGTCATGGAGTTAAGAGAAAATATTTAGGCGATTTTGTATGGGGAGTTTATACATGTATAATGCTAGTGTTATTCGAATGATGCAGCTGAGATGATGCATGCGTGATGCATCATATACGAGTATAGATACAGTATTTTTCAGGAAAAATACTGTTTTAAAATATATATCGATCCCCATCATTCTCGAATTAAATCATCAAATCAATCAAAAAATTAAAATACATTTTTTTGAATACTACTGTAATATATACAAATGTAATCAAAATGTTAAAATAAAAAAATAAAAAAATGTATAATTAAAAAGGTTATACATGAATATTAAGTGATGTATACAATTTTAAAAAATGTGAGACCATTAGTCATTTGATAAAATGAGTAGTTTATTTATGCCATCTTTATATATACTTATGTAGCAGAAGAAAGCAGCAGAACCGACAAGGTTAGCTTAGTGGTTATGCTTAGCTCCTTGAACTCGGGAGACCCGGGTTCAAACCCCAGTCGGCTATCCTGGTTGCCTGGTTGTGGTTTTTCGTGGTTTCCCACAACCTCCTTTAATCGCCCATATAGGCACATAAAGGCGAATGCCGGGATAGTTCCCCAAAAATCGGCCACGACCGTATAAAGTTCCCCTTAAAAAATCTGGCACTTTGCCCCCTGCCACATGGCATACCACATGCTGACTGCAGGGTAAGGAATTGAATTGAATTGAATTGAAAGTAAGAAATCCATGGCCAATAAATGCATATACCTAAATCACACATTTTCCGTATAGAAGCTAAAGTCAAATAAGCAAATTAGCAGATATTAACAAAAAAACTACAAGAAAAGTTATATAGACCTACTGTATACATGGTATGACAAAGCTGACTGCACAGTGTATAGCATGTATTAACGAAGGGGGATAATGCAATATATCTGTCATGGCATATTTTCAATTTATACCCATATACATGTATGAGATGCTACATCACGATGTTACATACACTGCTTGACTTGATCCATACATTGTTTGGGTTTTATTTTCATATTGGTATATGATATTATTCCATATAGCCGCTATATTAAAATATAATGCAAAATCTGACATTGTCAACTTTGTCTCATAATGGCCTCATGGGGTGTTGCATATTAAGTATGACGGTTTGTTACATGATACTAAATTGTATAGAGAGCTTTATTTCTGGCATGATGCTTTCTTAAAATTATGAAATTCTATAAATTATGTGCAGTATATATATATATATATATATATATGCACGCTATATATTTACATCAGTTACGATCTATTAACTCGAACCATATGGCTCGAACCATATTGAATCAATATAAGAAAATTCACTGTCTGTTACAAATAAGCATAATTTTATGTATCGTTTACGTCTTTAGCACAAAAAAAAAATAAATTATAACATCTATCAATCATGTGCATTTGCATGCATGGGTCATCTTAATAGGGGAACTCAGATAGATGAGTACTCCTGGACAAATAAGGACATTAAAAATTTTCTACTTGTGTCAGTGCCTGCATGCATGCGCAATAGCACTCATTCACAAAATTTTCGTGCACAACTGAACTGTATGCATGTGCATGCATGGCAAAAGTACTCAGTTTTCAATGTCCTCAAGTGTCCAGGAGTACGCAGCTATTTCAGTTACCCTAATAGCTACTGTTTATTCAAGCTGTTTAAATAGGTAATGTATACGGTTCACGCTGATTAATTGGAAATTTGACATAACGATGACAGAATTCGAATTCTACATTTTTACAGGACATTGCAGAGAGGCTATCTGTGCACAAGTAAGAAATTTTTACCATCAGTTTGAGTATCCTTTATGATCTCTCAAAATTATTGTTTAAAACATTTTTACTTTCAACGAACAAATAACGAACAATGTAATTTATAGTTACTCATCTTTAGTATTTTTTATAGATAAATTACTTTTAATTAATCGATTCACTCTGTAAACTCTTGTACATTTGTTATATAACAAATTTAAAATTAAAAATGATTCAATGCAAGAAACTTTTGTCCTAAAATTGGTTTCCATATCGGTAAAAAAAACAATAATAATAAAATAAAAATGGGGTCCAATTCGGAGACAAACGCCGCAAATAAATTACAGTAGCATTCTGATCGAACAAGTATCAACATTTCGAAATTTTGATTAACAAATTATAGCAATTTTATTACAAAATATCAAGCTCTCCACTTTCACAAAATTCCACTCTACAGCACAAATGAAGTATAAAGTGGTTTTAAAACTCCGGTTTAGCCAGTTGTATATTAAGTATATTGTAAATCTGACTCGAGCATTTGAAACTCACGATGTACCCTGTATGTGCGTACATTAGCTGAAGCGCTGTTAGAAGCCGGTCGACGCATGCGCACAATCAGTTCTCCCAGACTCGTCGTAGGTGCTCGATCGGAAAACACATGGTGCTTTGAATATTAGGCTTACGGATTTTTATCGGAAAATTCAATTTATTCGACTGATTTCTGTGAAATAAAACGAGGTACTTATGCTCTCATATCTTGTCAGTGCATGCTTGTTCACTAACTGGTTATTGGGTTGAAATAGTGGCAGATTCTAGTTGAAATATGAAATCTTATTGTCGTCTCGGAGCTACGAATGCATTTTTCGTAAGTTTCATGATATTAATTCCGCATCGTATTTATTGTTTTTGGTGCCAAATTAATAACGAATACCATTATTGTGATCTTGCATACATTATAAAAAATTCTAGTTTAAAAAAGACTGTCATAAGGTCGTTTTTTGTCGAAATTTAGCTTGACATTGCAATGTGGCAATTGCATGTACACGTGTAGCTCCAAGGTCCAAAACGGGCAAAATTAATGTAGCCTATAGCCAATTTTCGTATTTCCTACATGTACATGTATATTTAGGGATTCATTTAGTAAATACACAAGTTCCCTAAGCACCATTTTTCCGAAAGCATGTTCTCCCTGCCATTCGGTTGGGCTCATATTCTCAACTAGGCCCATTCACAGGTCAACCGGTAGACCTATCATTAATTCCTCAAAAAGTAGGGCCCTATTATTTATATAGATCTTGCAATGGTTTACAATTTAAGAGATGAGCTACATTATATATTTTTTACATAATTTAGATCGATATTGGATTACATTTACAATGCCGCCAAAAAAGGAAGCAACTGCAGAGCCCAAACCAATAATTGGAAGGGTTGGCACAAACTTGAAAGTTGGGATTGTTGGAGTCCCAAATGTTGGGTAAGTAGATGAATTTTGGAAATTTATCTGTATGGTTCATCATAATTCAACATCCACTTTATCCTTTTTCTTTGTATAGGAAATCTACGTTCTTCAACGTCCTAACCAAGAGTGCAGCTCCTGCAGAGAACTTTCCTTTCTGCACCATAGATCCGAATGAAAATAAGTACATTTTTACACTAAAAAAGCTTGAGTTTTTAAGGTCAACGCTATTTCTTGCATCTTGAATAACCGATTTGGTCTTTCTCTCCTTTAGCTACGTCGTGTTCCAGTTCCTGATGCTCGCTTTGACTTTTTATGCGAATATTTTAAGCCTCTAAGGTAAGAAGTCATTATTTTGTTTTCGTACGGTTATAGCTGACATCATTTTAAAACATTTAAAAAAAAATTATTATTCGACTTTTTAAACTCTTGCCGTGGTCTTCCTTTGGTCTCCTTACTGTAGGCTATATCTAGGTCTACCTGTAGCCTATATTTTGTGATGTTTACAATCGTTTGTTTTCATTATTTTTGAGGGTTTCTGATGCAATCATTTCTTGATTTTCTCACCTGAATTAATTTTATTTTAGACTAGTTTGTTTATGAAACTTTATATTTGGTTTAGAGTTCCCAACCCTATTGAAAATCCAAGGTGAAGATAATGACCTTGCTATTATACATAGTTACTTCGTAGATTTCCTCACTTGACTTTAAATTCAGTGTATTACTGAGTGAACAAAATCTGTCTTGACCTTTGGTCTTGATGGAGGACAATGATATTAGTCGGTAGATGCATGCTGCATTGCTGGTGGGCTGATTTTGGTTAATGACGATGATCTGCATGCAGTCAATTCCCATTTTATTATGTTTTGATAATACCCTATTAACTATTAAATAGACTACTGATGAAATGGGTAAAATTGTAATTTGAGTATCTTTGTCACTTGAAACATATACGAAGATCAATGCACTCTTCTTTTTTGCAAATATAAAAAAGGCCATCATAGGGCCTAAACTGTTTTCAAGCCAGTGACCTAATCGCTTACGTGCCAGGTGTCATACTCACCTGTACCATTGAGACAATTTTATATCCTTGCTCAAAAAAGCATTCTACTAATTTTCAAAGGGAAGTCTCAATGATGTGCCAATGGCCACTTTTTATGGAAGTGTGAACATTAAAATTTAATGGGGAAACTACCTTGCATCACTGCAGAAGAAAGACGGGAATCACCTGTTCTATTTTGCCTCGCTTTTGTGGCTGTATGAAAATAATCGTTATTAACCTGGTTGACAAATTAATAACTGAAGTTCGGTTTGGATACCAGGTATCTGCATCACATTCTGTCTTCTTTATCGAACCATACATTGCCGCCATTGATTATAATTTGACTTTCTAGTCCTAATAAACGTTGGATGTACACCACCTGGAATTATGTTGTCATTGTATACATTCCTAGTTGGTTACAAGCCAATTTTCTTAACAACTAACTGTTTGTTTTCATATTGCAAATTTAAAATTAAACTTTTAATCTGGATTACTGTTATCAATATATTTAAATGTGACACTCAACCACCTGGCTGTTTCAAGCTATGGAGTAACAGTGTTTCGACTTAAAAGCAGTGGTATGTTAGCATGAAATGATAACTGACAATGGGTTTTATTAATACAAAATTATCAACATTTTTTATTATGACTATAAAATTGATGCGCCACATTTTATTTTCAAATTAAACAGTTACAGTATTGAGAAGCGTCTCACTATGATCAATACATGATAGTGCAAAGGCCATTTGTTATGTAGGCCTATAGTTAAGCAGTAATCTTTACAATATTTAACATTAGCCAATTTGCACCTTAAAAAGGTATCGGCTATTCTGCTTACATTAAATGCAGGTTGATGACTAATCTGTCAGACAATGAAACTTGATAAGTGATGGAGGAATGGGCAACAGAAATGTTTTGTCACAATGGAATAAACACTGGCATTGGGCGCATTTCATATTACAGTTATTCATATTACTGTAGTAGGCTACATGTAATGGCTTGTGAAGTCTGCCTACCTCAGCAAACGAAAGTGCTTTGTATTTTTTTAGCACTGCCCCATTCCTGTTATCGGTGTTTATTCTATCCAAAAAATTTAACAATGTGGTAATGAGTAGAAAGTGCAAGTTAACAATACATCAATTAATTAAAGTAGCATATGGCAGCATAGGAGTTAAAAGTTGCCATGCTATATAGCTTTAGGGGAAAACGGGTGTCACTTGCAGTCAATAGGCATTTTAGGATATCATTTTCTGGTTAGTTATAAAATTTGTAATATTCACCTGTCCATTGCAGGTCACGTACATGTACACGTTTGCTTGAATGTTCCATATAGCTTCAAAAATTGCTGGAAAAATCTTGCAAATGCTGTAGTCTATAAAAAGAACTTATCACCTTTTCCAAGTCAACGGAAATGTTAACCTTCTCTTTCCCCATTGGGCTAATAATGAATTAATGGATTAGTTGACCAACTTATTTCCAACAGGAAAAATTATTCCTTCTGGCATCATTCAAAAATGATTAATAACATTTGACAATATATAGTTTCGATTATAAGCTTAATCTTCGACACATTTCAGAAGAAATGAAGGGGAAATAACTATACATGTACAGTGACGTTTTGGTAATCCGACAGCATTTGGGTTCAAGTATTGTAGGATTAATCATTTAATGCACATGAAATATGTGCAATCGCCTATTCCCCTATTGCATATTGTTTGGCTTAAAAAAATGTGTAATTTTCGTTTGTTTTGTAATATTATACACACAACAAACAAACAAATAAAAGATGATTTATAACTCAACTCCCAGCAATTCTAGCCGTTGTAATAGAGAAAAATAAAATATTTTTCACCGGTGTAAAATGTCGGATTAGCCTACTTGGTGCGGTCATCTTATTATCGCATATGGTCGGTTTAATGAGGCTCGACTGTATGTGCATTTGATATTAAATAACAAACCAAAGAAACGTCGTTCTTATTTTACTGATATCACTCAATTTTTTTTGAATTTCTGCCTAGTTTAATTGCACATGTTCTCTCGTGATAGCCATGAAAATTATTTTCTTTTTGTTTTGACATCATATTTATTTTCAAATTATACGCATTGTGATCTGATTGGTGCATTATTTATATTTGTGTAAAGAAGTTACGACTTAACCCGAAAAAAAAAATAACTTAAATACAAGGCTGATAGAATTATACCTTGTTTGAAAGTTATTGTCATTTTACAGTAATGTATTTCTTTTAATCTATGTAACGTATGGGTTTGCTCACCCTGAACCATAGATTTTAAAATGCTCGAAAACGGAATTCGTGCTGTTTTTTTATAAGTATGAAATTATAACAAAGCTTCTTTGTAGTACAATGTACATGCATTTTTTCTTATTTTTTTTTAAATTTATGATTTCTTTACGAGCCAAACGTTGTTTTGCACTCGACTAACGTTCTCTCCCTGCAAGTTGGATAATCCACGGCGATTCGAAAGTTTATGAGACAAGGATTAATGAATAATTGGCATTTTTAAAACTTGGCTTCCAGCGCATGCATATTTATCAAATGCAAATTGTGACAATTATAACGCTTTTCAGTCCACCCTATAATTAGTGCGAAAAGTTGAAAAGCAGCCTAGCCTATGCAATTTTGCTGTACATAGGTCTTTTTGGAGGAAGATTTCGGTCGGACGTGGTACATGTATTTGGAGATAAGCACACACGATGGCCTAGGGTTCTCTGAACGAAGGCTCTCCCGCACCCCGCCCCAATAAAGTAAAACCCAGCAATTATTTCATCAACACTCGGCGATAATCGACAGCCATTACGAATGTTGCACAAGTTTTGAATTCCTGCGCTTAGCTTTAATGGCAAGGTTTAGGTGTTTTCGAGTGATTTATAACACGATTTATGCTGGAGAAATAATTTCTCAAATTCTTTCTCCGGTCGTATAACGTTAAAATTCGCGAGTAATATGCCTGGTAATGCCTAGATGGAAATATACTATAGGAGCCCCGAAAATGTATAGGTTGCCATATGTATACACGGTATATCTGTTTCTCCCTGTATAATGGTGACTGTGGCTCTGCAGATATATACAGTAGAACCTGGTAAAGTAACCACCTCTGCATATAGTGACCACTTTCATAAATTAGTTTTAGTGCATACATGTATACTTTTTTCACAAAAAATCTCTGCAAAGTGACCACTTATATATATAGTGACCGAATTTGACCATTCATTGGGTGGTCAACTTTAGCAGGTTTTACTCTATATCTTAATTCAGTTCAGGATCTTGAAAAATATATCAAGTGGTCTCATATAGAAAAACTATGTACACGATTAAAATACATGTACATGCTATTGAGACTAGTCACAATTTGGGTGTTCTAAAATACCTAGTTTTTCAGAATTTATATTGTAGTGTTTCATGTTACCAAATAATATTTTGATCCATAAAGGTACCTTTAAATGTGATATGCAAAGTGCAATTACCTTTTTTGGGTCAATATATTATTTGGTAACTTGAAACACTATTATTATAAATTCTGAAAACCACTACTGTATAAGGAATATTTCAGAACATCTATTGTGACAACTTTTTCTTAAGAGTGCATGTATGGGTCCAAATGAGCCCCAAATATCAAAGAGATTTTATTCAATGATATATAGGGGAATTCCCTATATCGCTATAAAAAGCAACAAAAATATTGGAAAGCAGGATTAGTGGCATACACAGATCATTTCTATGTAATGGATTAAAAGATCGTGTAAATTTCGTGATGAATAAAGTTAAGTAAAATTGGGAAATAACATCAACATTACTCCAGAGAAATCTTTTAGATAATATTGCACTCAACATTGGCCAATTATAGGCAAAATACATTTTTTAATATTGGCACAATATTGTAATGTTAATATATATTGCCATAATTACCAATATATAGATTACAAATAATTGATCTGTATTGGGGTAGATTTAGGCCCAATATAGTTTCTCTTGTGTTACCAATATGTAACTGAACCAACAATGGCAAATAAATTGGTCCAATATAGGCCCGCTATTGAATGCAAAATAAGAGCGCAATATTGGCCCAGTTTTGCCTAGTAAGATTGGATCGCAATCAGTCCAATATAGGTTTCATTGGCCAATTTTTGCCAATTTAACTAATATTGCTCCGATATTCGGCCAATCGAGTTCTAATATTGTGTGCTACTTGGGCGCAATTCTGCGCCATGGTAATGTCATAATCCTGGAAAGTATACAGTATAAACATAACATTAAAGTAAAGACATTACGTTGCGGGTTTTTTGCTTTTGCTTTAGGAAACACATCCATTGCAGAAAAAAAAAAAAAAAAAAGAAAAGGCAAACGACTCCCGAAACCATTTGAGAAATTTAAATTTCTAGATCAGACATGCATTCGTAAACTGCTGGCAACATTTAATAGCTATATTCATTCGTGGCGAAAAGCTGAGTCACGAAATGGTCTGCATTTTCAGCACTTTCAAAAATCATTGTTGGTAGCTTGGTTTTTTTTTGTCGCCAGATATACATGTACATGTAGTGAGTTCATAAAATATTAACCCGCGGCTAGCCTGGCTTTGGGCACATTTTATATGGTAGTAATGCCCACTCCACTAAGTCTGCTGACCTGCCATTCAGTCAAGAATCCCCTCTTAGTTAGCCGAATATTTGCTAAAAGTGCCAATCATGGTGGCGGTAAAAAAAGAAAAATACAAGGCGAATTTGGCGGCCATCTTTACCCGCCTCTTCAATTCTGTAATATTACGCGTATTTATTAGTGAGACTAATAATTCCCTTTGGTTATACATGTATATAGTCATGTACATTATATTGTAATGGCTGCTATCTGCATCAGAATTTGGAAAAGTTGGGATAGATTTTTCAAGAAATTAGCTTGTTTGTACCTAATACATTCTTGTATGGTGGCACATTAAGTTCTGAGCAAAAAAAAAAATTATATAATTAGTAGCGAATTTATATTTTCTGGTTCTCCATATTTGCTTATATCTAGTCTACTAGAGTTTTTGGCATTTAAAATGTCCTAAACATCATGTGTATAGTTTGTCCTCAAAAATTATTTTTGTTCTTGCTTTTAACATCCGAACCCCATAGCTAGTTTGGTTCAACAAAACATAGGTAAGAAATATAATTAACAAATTACATTTAAAGTATATAGTACATGTAAGTGTTTTTCAGTACAGAGTGCAATGTACTTTACTCTAAACAAAATGACCATATAATGTTCTTTGACAACTGGTATCAATAAATTCTATAGTAATATTAGTATACACAATCTGATAACAGTCTGAGCTATACATGTACTGGTATCAGTACAGCATAGTGACATCAGAAAGGCAATGTTTGACTGATGCCAGTATATAACCCATACCATTATCAGTATGAGTTATAGACTTACATCAGTAGTCATACTGATATTGGTTAGTTTTACTAGTAACACCATATAGGGACATCAGTAGGCAATGTTTAACTGATGCCAGTATACTCCATACCAATATCAGTGTACATTATACATGTAGTTTCATCATTATACTACTCTGATAAATCTGAACTGTTTGACTGACACCAGTATAATATAATGATATCAGTGTCCCAATTATCAGCATACAACTGATTACTGATATCAGTATATTTATTTCGCCCAGGATACGTTATTTCATCATTTCTATTATAAGAATAATATATAAAGAAGATAAAAGAATTTCATAAAAAGTGCATTAGCGTGAATTGCATTTTGACTTTAAAGAATTTTTCAGTTTTTGGAAAATGTTTTATAGACATCATGAACGTGGTACATTGATGACTGCTTGCATGGATCTCTATTTCCTGAATGGCAAATGTGTAACTTGATTGTCACGTTTAACGGATACCTTATACCGGAAACAGTTTGTGATATTTGTTCACTAGTGATGGTGAATCAGAATAGCAAAGCACAATGCAATAAATATGTGACTCAAAGCTGCGTGTTGAGGTTAAGAAAACAGCTTCTGTCAATCGGCTTCTGGGCATTTCAATTTTCCTCCATGATAACCTGCTTGTGGCGCCCTCTATACTGGCATCGTGTAATATGAAAGATGCGTATGTCTGCTGCCCTCGGTCGGGGTCACTTGTATATGGGCAGTCCAGTCACACCTTCTATTGCCAGTTTCCAACTGTGACCTGGCGTGGTTGCATTGTGGAATAGGCGTGAGCGCTGCATGCCATTTTTCATTATGGGTTTTGCAAAAGCAAAAAAAACGAGAATACTCGGATATTTTTTAGTTTGGAATTGCATCATGACGTCCATTCGTCTTCAGTTCATATGGAGAAAAGGCCAAATCTATAAAGAAAAAAACCCTGTGAGACTTTGCGGATGGAAACTTTTGTAACGCATTGTTGTTATTTCTTAGCGCGGTTGGTGGCGTCCTTTTTTTTATTCCAAAGGTCACGCCATCTTCAAAATGCGTCTCTTTCCGTCGACAACGCCCCCTAAAAATTCATGACTCGTGGTAATTGTTCATTCATATTAATACATAATTTAGCATGGGGTTACCGCAAATGCTGCGGCATGCGAATTAGTAGTCAGTCGTTGAATGCGGGGGCCTGCAGTAACACCATGTTTACATGGAATTTTCATCCTCCCAAAATGTAGGAGGAGAAATCTTGACACAGTTGAACTTGTTGCGAGTGTGAATGACAACTTGGAGTATGTAGATTGCAGTACTATTTCAAACATACATTGACCTTGTAATCAGAGATGCTGCACATACACATGTATAGAGTTGCCATATACATGTACATTATAATGAATAAGTTTCCATTTTCATGCAGGGTCCCATCATTAGACAGTAATAACCTGAAAGTGTCCCTGTATATAGCGCACTACTTGGAAGTAGCGATCCCTCACTCAGCATGGATCAATTTTACAGAACCAGCTGAACCTGCAACTACTATAGAACTCATCCTCCAAATAGAGCACTTTATGACTCGGTCCCAATGGTACATGTGCGCTATACACAGGTTTCGCTGTATCCTGATATAGAGGAAATCTCACAAAGGAAATAATATTGATTAAAATTTGATATTAAACATGCTGAACATGGGAAATGACATATACTAGTAGGTTTAACGCGCCTGTTTGGCGTAATGTTATAGGTGGTTAGTACAACATGCACTGTAGAATATATAAAGATAAAAAAGCATCGAATTACAGTACACGTTGCATCGCACAAATGAAAAACTTGCAAAAATTCCCTCTGGCACAAATGCCAAACTAAATAGGGTGATATTTAAAAAACTGACCATTTCTATTAAAAAAAACCTGCATGTTTTTTTTATTCCCCTGTACATATATACCACGTTTGTTTACAGTATATAGCAGACATTGTTTTTTGTTAGCAACTTCCTATTTGAATTCGAGAATTTGTCGACTTTTTGTGTATTTCGGATGAGTGGAATTAAATTTTCCCCTTCTAAAACTATGCCGTACTTATAAACGGAGAAAAAATGCCATTGCATTTGCCACATATTTTAGGAAAAAAAAGGTATTTTAATGGCTTAACTCGTTTTTAATGTCTAAAGTAAACAACATCACTGAAAGTTCCTGCAATTTGGCAGCTTAAACGGTCGTTGTGAATCCTATGTAATTCCACGGTGTTTTTTGTGTTCTAAAGCACTTAGTTTCTGAACCCATAAATCTTCTGTATAAAAATGTCGAACAATTACTGCACTTATAATTATCGTAATTAGGAGGAATAAAATTACAATTTCTGGTTTTTAATGTTGCAGAGTTCCTCTGGGCCATGTTAACGATTAATGAGCCGATTTAATTTGAAGTGCGCCCAGGGAAAGACATTTCGTAACAGATTTCAATGGTTGGGAGTATGGGGTTGGTCAAATTAATTGAATGTCCACAAAAATCCCTTTCCTCTAAGGCTATGGCAGTTTCATGGCGGAAGTTGACAACTTGCGTGGTTGTGAGCAATTTACCCACAAGTATATATTGTAATATTATTAATCGTGCTTCAATTGGTGTTCCCTGGTTTTGAAATGTTTTACGAAAAAAAAAAATATTCGATAATTTCAGTGTCAAATGATTTGTCTTAATTTCCTTTTCAGCAAGGTTCCTGCATTTCTAAATGTGGTAGATATTGCTGGATTGGTGAAAGGAGCCAGCGAAGGACAGGGCCTTGGAAATGCGTTTTTGTCTCACATCAGCGCATGTGACGCCATCTTTCATTTGTGCCGTAAGTAGAAAACCGATTTTCTTTATAGATCAATACGAATATAAGCTTTATATAAGCTATAGGAACTTTATGCTGAATAATAAAGACCACACAGTTAAAATACTTAACGTCATTCCAATTTCTAAGTTCAATGCTGTTTGTGTAATGATTCCATCTGTAGGAGGTTAGGTGCACAGGAAATTTTTGGACACCTTCTATAAAGGAACGATGGATTTAAATGCAAAAATCAAGGTTTCCCCAAGAGTAATTCAAGGTGGTCATTTCCTACACATTGCAAATTATGTTCTTAAACAAGTTATTTGAGCAACGAGAAATTATTAGGAATATTCTGAAGCTTTTAAATTTTCAGTCGTCGAGGATGGTCAGCAGTGTAAATTATTTTAAAAAACTTCATATAGCCTAGAAATGTCAGGAAAGTTAAGCATTTTATTTCTGGGGAACTACACATGCAATCTAACATACCATAGATACAATTATGCATCTGTTCTTCTAGCCTTATTTAAGGGCAATTTCACAGCAGCATCTCAATCACGATATTTCCTGGTTTTCCCAATTCCTATAAAATTCATCTTTTAGACCCCACCGTTTTCGGCATTAAAAAACTTGTTATACACACACACACACACACACACACACAAATTGGGTTAAATTCAACCCAATATTGAGTGCTATATGTGTAATAATGCAATTTGTGTATAAGTGTAACAATTAACCAAATGTTGGGTAGAATTAACCAACCATTTGGTTGTTACACTTAAATTCAAACCAATGTTAACCAAATGTTGGTATGTCCATATCGCACTCAATATTGGGTTGAATTTAACTCAACTTTTGTGTGTGTGTATCCCCGCTTTCGACTCTTGATGATATTGTCCATCGTCGTAAAATATTTCACCAAGGTATTTGTGTCTAATATCACACTTTTCAAAATGCTTATTCAAATTGCATTTGACGTACAGAATGCATTTTAATTTAAGTAAAACACGTGCCATGGGCGAATAACCCCGGCCATATGCAGAACTTTTGTTTTTAGCCTTTGCATGCAGTATACATGCATATACGTTCATTCTCTCCCTCATCCGAAGTTTTGAAAATATGCCGGTAGGCAGACACAGTACAATGTAACCATAAATATTATGCGTAAGATGTTAAAACTTTTTTTAATGTGTTTGTTCGGGATATAGCGGCCGGTGTTGTCCATAAAGTATATTAATGACCATCGCTGGTTTTTGCCCCGGCATATTTCTGAACATCGCAGCCTGGAGGTCCTAATCTGGGGCGTTGATGTGCAGGAAGCATGAATGCGTGTGGGTTTTCCCATCCCGATGGACACGGGCCATCCCATACCCTTGGCATGAGCATGAGCTTTTGAAGAGTTTTAACGTCCTACCCCTCCCGCTCCATATATGTTCCCCAGCCAAACATTTGGTCGTTGCAGAAAAAAAAAATTGAACGAAAAAAAGAGCAACATTCTATGATTTAAACGCGGCGTTTTTAAGAGGTTGGCCCATCTTTAATATTTACGGTCAGCAGGTTATTTGTTGATGCCGTTGTTATTGTGTTCGGCGGTGGTTGTGGGTGTGGACGGGTGCGGCCTTTCTTTGGGCGCATTCTGCCGGCTCCACCTTGTGCCACATCGGCCATGATTTTGCAGCCGCAGATGGACATACATGTATTCCTGCCCCTGAAGAATTTCAAAATGGCTATGCAGGCAACTTTTTTATTATTTTTGGTTACCTCCTTGAACACGGGTCTTGAGGGAGGTGCGGGTCAGGAGGTGATGGTGGATTCCTCTATAAGTCTATAGCCATTGTCTTCTAGCCAGTATAAAACTGATCTGGACGCAGCTAGAAGATATTTGGATCATTAAATTAAGCGTTTATGTGTATATTTGGACTTGTGGAGACGCCTGCTTCTGCATTTTTTCGAACGGGGAGTTACCTTAACGCATGCGCCATGTCAAAATTGCAGGCAGGTCCAGATTAAGCCCAGATGGGCCTCTAGGCTTTTGAGCCGTCCTTCCCCCATAATACACTGGATGTATTGTCTTTTATGATAAACTTTTATCTTATGTTTTTAATGTATTTCTAATGCCATGATAAGATGAAAAACTTTGAAAACCAATACAGGGTTCCCAAAGACCTGGAATTGTTATAGAAGTTGGATATATAGATCTGGAATAGTCGGGAACATTAATTCATTTTATAGAAGTTATGGAAATTCAACGCATGCAAATACATTTGTTAGATTTTTTTCAACATAGTTATAGTTGCATGTACGTATACATGCATATTTTTAATTATCATAAAGGTCAACAGACTGCACGCCCAATCAGAACCACATCATATAGACGTAGAGAACTCCTATTTTACCAAAATTATTTAATGGCACGAATTATATCTTTATTGTAAACTCCACGATAACACATCTTAATTAGTTATGCGCTTTAATTCAACTATATATGGCAAGGAAAAAAGCTTTATAATAAATATACTCACTCTAAAAAGGTGGGTTATAAATTCAACCCAATATAGAGCTATGCTATATGGACATACCAACATTGGGTTAACATTGGGTTGTATTTAAGTGTAACAACCAAATGTTACCCAACGTTGGGTAACATGTGTTAATAACTGCGACCCAACGTTGGTATAGCTTTAATTCAACATTTGGTTGTTGCACTTAAATTCAACCAAATGTTGGTATGTCAATATATCGCACACAATATTGGGTTGAATTTAATCCACCATTTTTTGTATACCAATATACTGTATATACTAGGGGTACTCACGCACGTCGTAGATATTTGTAAATCTACGGTTGTAGATTTTTTGAGGTCAGCCGCGCATGCGCAG
>JAQGCC010000380.1:0-39559 GCA_034698905.1 Xestoiulus laeticollis
TTTTTGTATTATAACAAGTAGTTTTTTTAAAAGTATGTTTTAAAATTTCCCGATAGCAAAACATGCAGTTCAGTTCCCCTTTAAGAAAAAAAGTGGGGTGGCACTGACTTTTAATCCACCCTGTATATAGTCACACTACCAATGGACAAATGTGCTTGACATACTCACGCACGTACTAATAAATATAATTTAATTTTAAATATTTTTTTTACAAAATTCTATTTTTCCATTCGTTATCCACAGCGATAATTTATTTATTTTATTGTAATTATCCACACTATATCCACAGCGATAATTTAAAAACCAAATATTTAAAAAATTATTATAGGTTGTTTCGTTTACCTTTTCTATATATACCAGTGCACCCTCTTAAAGATGAAGTTAAAATTATATTTATCATATGGGAATTTTAATTCAGTGTGTGGTTTACGAGTACTGTGGCTAAGTACTCTTGAATCCCTCTTTATACGAAAAGTTAGACCAACCTGCTCTAATCAAATGATGTAAGGAGCCTAATATCTCAATTGCCAGCGAACATGTCATAATGTGACGATTAATTTAGATAGGAGGAGGCCATTCAAAATTGACTTATTTTTACATCTTAGCTGCGATATCTAAAAATAATCGTTATTTGTGGCGGTTAGTTAGATTTGCCATTTTATTTGGTTTCCAGACATTGCTCAAATCTCAAGATCACATGAGAATGACATCACAAGCATTCAAAAAATCATTTTGAAGCAATTTTAAAACACCGTGATGAACGTGTGCCTTCTTTTCTTTCTACACTCTAAAATATGTTAAAAATTGACATGTTTTAAAATTTAAAAAAAATATAGACACTCAGAAGAAGTTATATGCCAAAGTGAATTTTGCTTTATTAACAGCTAGGAAACTGTCCTTATGCCTTTATATTCGAATTTCTTTATATAGAAAAACACAAATATTTATACCATATTTATAATACTCAAAAGAGCGAGTATGTATATTATACCTATAGGAAGTTTTCAAGAATTAAAAAAGAAAAACAGCGGGGCGGCTCAATCGGCTAGGCTCCACAGCAGCTCCTTTTCGCATCATGCAGTCTTCCCATTCATCACAACCCTGCAAAACCTGAAAACCGTACCCACACTACAGATCAGTGGCCTTGCTCCTCTTCTCCTGGTGCCCTATATCCACGTGGGGCAGCTGGGCATTCCTGAATCCCGGCAGACAGTTCGTGCTGGCCGAATGCGGCATGGGTGCCTGGGTCTTATTGGTCACTTCGAAGGAATGCCGCCGGATGCCACCGTCCTGTACGGGCGGCCAGTGGATGAAGTGCGATCCCACATTGTTGGCCAGCTGACAGTGGCCACCATCAGCTTGCGTCTTCAGACTTTTATTTACAATCAGGGGGATCTGCGGCTGCTCGGATTGGAATGTCACTGTCACTGGTACTGGTACTCCACCGTCGACGCAGTTGTCGGCCTTGTTATTGGTTCGGCCGTTGAACAATGCCTCCAGAAACAGAGGTGGGTTATCCTCGGTTACGGCCTTGTTCGCACCGTTTACAAACGGATTGTACGTAGGCTCCTTGGCCTGTTCATAAGTCAAGTACGCCGAATCTTGCGGCTTTTTAATGTCGGACGGTGGAGTACAGTCACCGCTCTTACTGGAGGGTGTATTCAGCAGGGGCACCGTGGCCTCGTCGTCCTCCAGAGCTTCCTCCGACAGTGTCATCATGTACTCGGCGCTGTCGTGGTTCTGCACCTTGGGCGTGTCGTAGGGCAGCTTCCGGTTGCAGCTCGCAAAACTATTATACACTCGCGTCGTTGGGTCTTCCTCGGTGGCCGAGAACCATGAGTCGGGTCCACCGCTGCCAAAGTGCCTCAACTCAGTCTGGGTCTGTTGGTCTCGGCAGACCGGTCTGGAAACTGCGCTTAGCAAGCTGCCAAGATTGAAATTGCCGTTTTGCAGCGGAATGAGTTGTTGGATTAATTTGGTGGCGTTGACGAGGCTCGGGATGTCCGACACATCGTCTGTAGATCCGTTGCGAGACTTAAGCTGCTGCTGCTGGGATGGAACTGTGGCACTGCCAACGCCAAAGTGACTGCACATTTGCTCCAGATAGGAGATTGCTTTATGGACCTATGCAAATAAATAGAAAATGATTGTGAATGCACTTTTGGACTAAAACAAAGCACGCATTAGCAATTTAAGAATACATTGTCTCTCACAATTGGAGTTTATTAACGCTTTGCAAAGCCTCAGTTTTCAATTCAATTTATTACCCTGCAGTCAGCATGTAATATGCCATGTGGCACAGGGCAAGGTGCCAGATTTTTTAAGGGAAGATTATATGGTCGTGGCCGCTTTTTGGGGCACTATCCCGGCATCCGCCTATATGTGCCTATATGGGCGATTAAAGGAGGTTGTGGGAAACCACGAAAAACCACAACCAGGATAGCTGACCGGGTTTCGAACCCTAGTCTTCCGAGTTCAAGGAGCTAAGCATTACCACTAAGCCAACCTTGTCGGGTTTCAAAAAACAATTTCGGAGTATGGAGCTTATACAGACTGGGTCTTTAGTTTACCTCCATGGAGCTGTCCATAAATGACGTCACGCGATTTTGGCAGATTTTTGAACCCCCTCTCCCCATATGTCACACTTAGTCACAAAAAGTCAGACGCCCCCACAAATATGACGTCACAAAGCTCTGAATCCCCCCCCTTTTATGGACGGCCCTCATGCAAAAACGAGATATTCTTTATAAAGCATTCTAAAATTATGACTTTAGCCTAATTTCTCATAAAACAAAATTAGGCTGCATCGGGTCGTTTCTTGAAAACTTTTTTTCTGAAATCGAACTACAGATTTATATTTTGTTGCGTAGTTTTTTTTATAAAGTGGCATCAAATAAAAAATCAATGAATTATTTTCACGTTAAAATAAAAATAATCATCTGTTAATCCTCTAGTACAATGGTAAGAATGTGTTAAATACTCACATCGTCTCCTAACGTATGAAATTCTTGATGTAACGAAGACATCTGATTGTCCAGCCTCTCCATACTGGTCTCACTGTTATTCCGTTCACCCTGGAGATCCAGTGACTCCAAAGAACCCGCATGTCGAAACGCTAGTTAATAAGTTTTGAAAATAAGCAACAGCAGCAAAAAAAAAAAAAAATAGAAAGGTAGGTAGGGCATCAGACATTTGAAACCAGAAAACATAATTAAAATAAAACAATGTTCTTCAAGAATCAAATGAATTTACCTAAGCTTAAAAGTGGTAACGTACTGGATGGCCTTAGTTTTTCTTTCTTCCACAGCTTGCCTCCAGAATATCTTCTGGTGGTCTGCAATTCATTACCTTTGTTGGCATTCTCATCTTGGTCAGAACTGTATTAAAGATAAAATAGGAAACATTGTCAAGCCCCACCAGAAGACTTGAAAACAGAAAAGGCTTTAAGCCTTGTCGCCTTTTTAACCCCTTTCCACCCCCCCCCCCTGTGCCTGACGTCAATTATGGACAGCCCTCGATGCAAAAACGAGATATTTTTTTATAAAGCATTCTAAAGTTATTATTTTAGCCTAATTTCTCATAAAACAAAATTAGGCTGCATTGGGATATTTGTGGAATTCGCTTATAACGATCGTCACAAGAGCTAAGATCGTTATATCCGGAATTATTAAAACGTATATGTAAAAACACTAATAACGTGCATACATGTACACATGAAAACAACTTTCAAATTGAATTACATGGATTTATTAAATGTTTTGACTGATTTTTTTTCAGTGCAGAATCGAACAGAATATTGATTAATTAAGCGGTTTGGTACAATTAAATTTGCCGGAAATTAATGAGAAACTTAAAACTTTTTTTATAAAAAATAGTGGAACCATTTATCTTAAACTGTAAAAAGCACACATCTTGTGTAAACCAATATTAAGAAAATTTGGAAAAGGAGAAGGAAATCTCAGAAAATCGTTATAGGGGAATGAAAGGACCATTTTTCGTTTCAAAATGGAATCGTTGTCTGGATTATCGCTATACCCGGCATCGTTATACGCGAATTTCACTGTAGTTAAGTAACAAAGCGTCAATAAAGAATACTAGTATGTTGGAGAATGACTTCTTTCGAATTCTCCGCAGTACAAAAAATGTGACTGTGTGAATGATCTTGATAAAGGGAATATTTACCGAGGTAATAAACTCACCGAATGTTAGAAAGAAAAAATCTCGGTTTGCAGTTGATTTGGTTTGGAGAACGCGGCGAAATAGGAGAAGGTGGCTGCTCCTTTTGCTCTTCCGCATTGTCCTCATCATCTTCAGAAATGGATGGAAGAGTCAGGGAAGGACCTCCATTGGTGTCATTCTCCTGTCGGATAAGAAAGAAATCGATAGCAAACAGACCCTTTCCAAGAAAAAGTTGACATTTGCAATCCTATCGAGAAAATTTGTAAAAAGGAAATAGAAGTAAAAAAAAAAACTTTACCTCACTTTCATATCCCTCTCTTAAATTATAGGTGAGATCGTGCTGGATGTCCTGAGTGAATTGTTCAGCAAACTCCGGATAAAACTTGAGGACATCTAATAAGCCGGGGATGTTGATACACTTGAGATCGCAATAGGTGAGCGCCTTAACGTCGCTGCTGGATTTGATCACGGAGACGTTTACGTGAGAAATGTCATAGCCGACCAAATCTCCTTTTCCTAGAATACAAAACAGAAGATGAAAAGAGAACTATACATGCATATATGGCGATTTCATGAATATGCACCTTGTGTGGAGTAATGTGAAGACTATCAAGGCATATGGCGAATTGCTCAACATTGTCAAGAAGACAATAATGTATTTTTGTTATAAAATCAGAAGTGTTAATGCATGCATAAGCGATTTTTAATTGTAGTTCCACAATATACTATCGACAACTATTGAAAGATGTAAATTAAAAATTGACTTAAAATGTTTAACTGCAACGAAAATGTTGATGAGCAAATTTATGATTATAGTTGATAGCATAATTAATATTATTTTAATTTCATGTTTCCAAAAAAAAAAATCTGAAATTTGACAACATCAGTTTTCCTCTGTAGCAAATATTTATTTAGAAACCACGAGACGTATTTGATTTAGTTAGTGAACACATAATATGAAAATTCTCATATATATAAGAAAATTTTAGTTTTATAAATAAAGGCAAAGTGCAGTCGACTCTCGTTATAACGAACGCAAAGGGGATGGAACATTTGTTCGTTATATTGAGAGGTCTGCTTTCACAATTTTTAAGACACCTAATAGTTTTTACTGCCTGAGGAGATTTTCTTGCAAAATGCTGGAGAGTCTACATACTAAAGCTGCTTGCGGAATTTTTTTGCAGGATTTTGAGTACCCCTTAAATAAGCGTTAGAATGTTTTAAGATATTAACTTTTAAAACCAATCCTTAAAATCAATGAAAATATGAATATTATGACTCAAAAGGATGCTCTATGACTCTGACCTACGACATCGAATTGCTGTTCGTTATAAACAAAGACATTTTGTTTTGAGGACCAGGCGAACCATTTGTTATATCGAGCGGTTCGTTATAAGGAATAATTGGTACAGTATATGCATTTTGGCCGAGTTTGCTACTCTGTTCGTTATATCGAGAGATGACTATAGCTGTGTACATAAACTTTGCACGTATGTTATCAAACCATGAAGCACATTACAAATTGCGAGTTAATGTTGCAATTTGGAATAAGTCTATGTCTACATTTAATACGAGAACAATAACTTACCCAAAATGGCTACCACCATATCGTTCTGTAAAATCTCCATGGATCCATTGCACAGGTAATAAATATAATTAAGGGCATCTCCTTTGTGGACGAGATATTCTCCAGGGGCGCAGAAATTAGCTTTGATATGAAGAGAAAGGAGCTTCAAGCAGCCTTGTGAAGCTACCTCAAAGATGGGCAGACTAAGGATCTCCTTATGCAAATGCATCGAAATATCCCCACGGAGCTCTTCGGGAAATTCACGTAAAACCTACCACATGCAAAATAAGTATAATTCTCGAAATGAAAACGATTGATTTTAGTCGGTCTGCGTCTAATTATATGATAATGTACCTCGTGGGGATCTATCCCATGATTCAATGACCAAGTAGTCTGGAAGAATTCCTCCATCCTCTGCTTGATATTTTTGGGGATTTGATGCAATTGCAGAAATTCTTTTAAATCGCGCCATTTTGTTTGGAAAAGGGAGCGACGAGAATACATCCTCTGGATGATGGCAGTGACGTTACCAAAGACGACAGCATGCATCAAAGCTATTAATTAACAAATAAAATTATAAAGTAATGCTCAACACTAAAAAGAAATGTGGGTGCAGTTTTGCACCAATTAAATGTATTTACAGATACTAAGAAGTGTAAGAAGTACTAAATGTTTGTGCAAATTTATTGACAATCGTAATTTTTTTACTTAAAGCAAAGGGTAATAATAGCTGCTTAGTTATTGGAAAACAAAATTTGCTTACTACCCCAGATGCTTAAAAAGCTAGCTTAACCTAAGACCAAGCCCTATACCTGCTATATTTTTTTTCGAACATAAGATAATTACAAGTTAATAACAAGATAATAACAAGTTGTGAAAAAAAAAAATCGTTTTTCGGGTAAAACATAGCGACACGAACGGTGCTTCGTTGTAGCGCTCACAGCGTGAGTAGAACGGTTAAGCTACGAAGCGCTCCGTAGCGTAAACGTTTAATGTTTATTTATGCATTTTTTTACATTAAAATTTCTATATTTTAATCGTAACAGTGTCAACGAACTGTACTAACATTTGATAGATGAAAATGTTTCATGAGAATAATCGCACACAAAATCTCAGCTCTCTAGAATGTGTGAAAGCCGGTCAAAAAAGAACTTAAAAATGTTGAAACAAACAAACAATCAAACGAATTCCTTTCATGCCAAGTTAAATAAAGGATTTTAAAAACGCATGCGCATGAAAATCGCCCGTGTTAAGCAATTTTCAATGTAACAAGCTGACATTTTTTAAAAAACTTTTTAAATTTGATATTTCACTTTCGTGGGACACTTTCGTTTCTCCTCGCGGCAAGGCAGTGAACTAGGCAAAAATTGTAAAGTATTTGAAAAAACCAAACTTAATATTTTTTAAAACATTAGCTCAGTGCATTGAAACTTGCTAATAACGTTCTATTTTTAGCGTGCACTCTGCCCAATCTTATATAGAAAAAACTAACATGGTTAGGATTTGTCTTGGGCTTAGCATTCCCTTAACAAATGCTCAAGTATATGCATAATGCAAAGCGTATTTTGACAAAAAAGTCAAAATCCCCAAATCAACCCAAGCTTCTCATCTTTTATTTCAACTTTTCAAATATGTAAATCAGACGCACCTCCAATGAGCATAGCAATGATGGAGAATATTTTCTCAGCATTGGTGTTTGCAGACACGTTGCCAAATCCGACACTTGTAAGACTTGTACAAGTGAAATAGAGTGCCGTGATGTAGGCTGTGGTGCTGTTCGGAATCATTTCAGTGCCATTGACGAACGGCGTGTCCAGCCTCCTGGCGAGTTCTCTGAGCCAACCTGCACCACACAAGAAATAAGACAAAAGCATGAGAAGAATGTGCGAAAATCGACCACAAATAACAAATAATTTGATGAAATCCGAAAACTTGCCAGCAGTTTCATTGCGGTCAACTTCCTCGCTTCCGATGACGTACCAAATGCAGGCCAGCCAGTGGGCGACCAATGAGAACATGAGCATGAGGAGGGTGAGGATGACCGCCGTGTACTGGTAATACCTGTCCATCTTTTGCAAGAGGCGAGCCAGCCTCAATAAGCGTGTCAGTTTCAATAAATGAATCAACGTATCCTGAGAAAGTAAATGGTAGATGCAACGTAAGGAATTTTGAAATTCAACACTAAGTTATATTTTTGGCGAACTTTTGGAACCTTCACTACCTCAGGGTTCTCATAGAAATTACATTTTTAACTTCCTTGACCATACTGGCAAGAAAGTTTTTTTTATTGACGTGAAATAATATGTTAAAACGTATTAAAATGGGATAGCCTTATTTATATACAGTAGATGCAGGTGCAATCTGTTATCTTTTGCGATCGCTATAATACTGCTATGTGAAAACAAATGTAAGAATTGTGTTGAATTTCCCTGACTTTTGCATAAGTTTGCATAACCGTAAAATTCCAGGTTTTCCAGGTTTGTGAGAACCATGTATGTAGGCCTACAGGTACATACATGTAGGAATAGGCGATAAGGATTGCAGGCTTTTGCTTGATACCTATCTTAAGTTTGGTCTACGCGTAACGTTTTGACGTCAGTCTTGCATGATAATAGAGGGATTGACAGATTTCCTTTATTCTTAACGAGAACAATAAACATACTATTACGAATGTGCATCAATAAGTTATGCGCCGTAAAAGTCGTTAAGCTCCTCAATAGAGGGATTGAGCACGCCTCCCTTAATGCCCCGTCAACTGATTTACCTTAACGAGAACGCATTGGAATAACATACAGTGCTGTCAATGTGGTTAGCATTAAGGGAGCATTAAAGGAGGCGTGCCCAATCCCTCTAATGACGTTGTGGTAGCACGTTAAACTAATGAAATTGCCGTCTCCCCTTTATCACAAACCCATTGACGGTGTCCTCACGCATGCGCATTTGCAAAATAAAAAGTGCTGCCAATGTATAGTTAAAGGTGACCTGTTATTCCGCTAATGACGACAAAACGTTACATGCAGACCAGGCTTAATGCCTGTACCAGTGATCATTAGAGGTCGTCAGAGATAGTTTTTAACGTCATGATCATGCAAGACTGACGACAAAACGTTGCGTGTATAGATCAGGTTTAAGAGAGATTTAATCTATACCTCTGACTCACGCACACAATAGACGATATTAATAGATGTAAGAAATCTGTTAATCGTAAAATTGAAATATTCCTATAGCATAATGCACTATAATTTAATAGGCAGTTAAATGTCACCAAGAAGAGATCCCTTCTAAGGGTACTTTATAATTAGCATAAAATTACGCTGATCCCTCATTCTTAACTCATCCATAACGTGTCATTGCTAATCCAAATTTAAGTTTTAAGCGCAATTAATAGCACTAAGTTCATGTAAGTCATAAGCATGAATAATTAAGCAAAATATTTCTGTAAGCTAAAAATCGATCCCTACACAGAATCTGTTCTTGAATCAAACTTCAACAATGTATTGGATTTTTATCTCAACAGTTTAAAATAAGGAACTAATAAGATAAGTCTGAAATGAAGGAGTGCAGGAAACGTAGTAGTGACAACGTACAATATAACAATATATTCATCACTAATCTTGAGCGTGATATCGATCTCAAGCGCCAGATTTCTAGCTCTCTCTCTCGATCGATCTCAAACTAATTTCATAGGCACAATTCGTAAAGCAGCATCTGCAGTAAAAGCAATAGAAGCCGTATATATGCACAGTTATATTACAATAAGTTAATTAGAACTAATTAATGTAAAAATCGTATCAGCGCTTTCTGTCTGCCACCTGATTGGATTACTGAATAAGCCTTGATAAAATTAATTGCCTGGCAGACAATATAACATTTCCATAGTAATGAAATTTTCGACATCATTGACTATTCAGTTTTTAAAACAATTTTCCCTGACCATCCATTGCAAAAACAATGCAAGAAGCCATCTTGTCTATTTTATCAAATTTTAGAACACAATATACAATGTTCAACAAATGGCCAGCTTGAAATCCCAATTACCGGTAATTAAAACTATAGCTTTTAATTAGCTTAGAAAACAATCGTGTCATTAAATAGTTGACAAAGTAGGCAAAATATTTTTCTTTTAAAAAATGTAAAACAGATGTCAATGTTAATTTACGTAAAATGATATAAAAAAAGTTCACGGGGGAATTTCCCATCTTTATAAATGCAGGGCTGGCTGAGTGCGCTATTTATTGACCTTCTGAAAAATTGACATGTAATTGGCTTTGCGAAAAAAAAATATTTGTTTACAATTTCCATGACTTATTCAAAATAAATCAATTTTCCCTGATTATTCAAAATAAATCAATTTTCCCTGATTATTCCAAATCTATCAATTTTCCCTGATCCAATTTCCCTACCCGTTCCAGGTATGTTGGAACCTATTTACTGCTACCATAATGTTTTTTATACTTGGGAGCTAGTAATCTACAATCTCAAGACAACCTACCTTTCTATATACACTGGATGCATAAAGAAGGTCAAAGGGCAGCGCGGCCACCAAGTCCACAATGAACCATCCTTTGACGTAATGGAGGGCAATGAATTTTGCACTGGAAACAACTTCCCCTTTCTTGCTCACGAATGTTGTGCGAAATGTTAGCAGAATGTCTATACATTAAGAGAAAGAATGGCCAAATTTGTGAACTTCGAATCAAAAAACTTGGTTCTTGGGTGGTATAAGGTTACTTTGGATTCGTAAACAGTTTTGTATTAGTTTAAAGTACCTACCTATGATGAACAAAGCCTCAACAATGACATCCCCGATGACCGACCGTCGGCCCATGTTTTCTCTGATGATGAATGCTGCATTATATGGCACAATGACAGCCACGTAGAACGTGGCCACCAGAATGCACCAGTCCCAGCACGTTTTAAAAACGCCATAATGGGACAGAATGAATTTGGACTTTTTCGCCGCCACAGTCTTGTATTCGGGAAGAGTATTTGCGTGCAAGAGATTCTGGAATGGGTGAACAAAATGCACTTTCAGAACTAACAATTCGAGACAAATTAAAGTAATCTCCATTAATAGTTATAGAAATACAGCCGTACATTGTTTAATTTGAGTTTACTTTTCATCTTGTCCTGTCTGTAATGTCCAGACAGCTGGTAAAGTACTGCTCGACTCCGCCTCCGCTGATAAGTGCTTGGTGGAATGTCGCCTTCAATGTCCAGGTTCCCATTGGCATCTTCTTTAATAGGGCGAAAATAAAATCTTGTTAAACATCCTTGCAGGTTAACGAAATTCTTGGATCGTACAACTGCATACAAACATGGTACACATACTCCATGTTTACAAACGTCACTATTGCCATGTGATATTATCAGGTAAACCCTGAACTATCATTATCAGTTGAAATTCGTAAAGGTTTTGCAGACCTCTTTCGCCTCAATTTTTTATTTTTTATTTTTTTATTATGAATTCAGCAAATCAATAAAGCTTAAACTCAAGACTTAGTGAAATTCAAAAGATGCTATATCTATCTAAAAAGCAATTTCTTCTCCACTAAACATCAAATTCAACTATTTCAAAAGTTTAATGGAAATCCTTAAGTGCCTTGCATTATTTAGTTGCATGCTGACATTTTTGATTACCGAAACATTTTATTATTTCAAATCCATATTTACTAAAAGTAAAAGGTTGGAATGTAGGAGTTGTTGCATCTTTGTCTCTTTCAATCTATCTCTATCCATTTCATGTAATACTAACCGTTGCCATAAATATCGCACAATTGCATGTCTGCCACTCGAGTATGAGTAATATCTTTATGAGAGGCCAAAAATAACACCACTTCTCGCTTTTCATTCTTGATGGGGACAATGTCCAGTAAACACCAGAACGGACTTCCTGCAAATAAACGAGAAAAGCTAAATGAATCTAAAGTACCTTTTGCTTTATTAAGTGCATCGATCGATAGATCTATTTTAGTTGTCATACATGTACTTGTATAACGATAATACAAAATGTATATACTCAAAAAATATTCAATATAAGCTGTAAAATTGTTTAACGAATTTGTCTCTTGGGTATGCAAACTTTGCCTGAGTAAACACGATAATGTCATGCATAACCAGACCTGGTCACGAATTCTATCTTGTCTTAGATGAAATAAAAATAAAGCAAATTATTAGGGTAATATAAGTGCACATGTATGCCACGTGGATATAATTCGTGACCTCGCCAAATTCATACAATAAAATCGACAGAATTTGGCAATATTAAATGCCCTCTGCTAGTGACATTTAGATGAAGCGCCGTAAAGATATGACCACTGAACACGTGATGCATCTGAATTCGGCTTAGTCTAAACACAAAACCTGATGCTTAGGAATGTATATTAATCCGCTGAAATGACGTCACTCACGCATGTGCATATTATGTAAAGTAATTCAAAGAAGTCAAAGCAAATTAGACAATAGAGGGATTGCGCGCCTTAGCTGCTCCGCCAACTGATTTACCGTAACTAGAACGCAATGGAAAAACATACAGTGCTGTCAATGTGGTTAACATTAAGGGAGCGTGAAGGGAGGCGCTCAATCCCTCTAATATAGAATAGCCGTATACGTGATCGGGGCTATACGGATACAAGTATATTTTGAACAATAAATTCGTTTTTAAAATCGTAAGAAGAAGTAGCCAAGGAAACGAAAACTACAATGCACACTACAAGGAGGTGTGAAATTTTCGTCTTCTGGTCTTAACTTTTAATCCTCAATTTATTTACCAGATATTCCCAGAATGGTGCAACAAGTCAGTTGGAAATTTTCAGTGTTTTTGTTGGAAGGTTGTACCTGTTATGTATGCTAATTCGCTTGAATTATTGGCCTCGCTTTCACGAACTTTCTCTATAGATAAACACAATTGAGTATTCACTAAAGCTGAAGTGAGTGAGGAAGGTTCAAATCATAACATAAACATTTAACCGTGCTCCGTGATCTAGAAAATGTGCAAAGATAGCAAACAGACAATAGGCGGCATGCAGGTTAAGGAAAAAAATCAATTCAACTGACAAAACAATTCGTGATTTCAAGATATTTTGTGAAATCAGATATATAAATCGTCATGGAACCTTCAGCTATTGTATATGTGTTGGGTGTTTAGTTAGAAGACCCAGATTCTTTCAAGTTGAAAAAAAGAGTACATGAAAAAATTCAATTTAACGTTTGTATTATTTAATTCTTTCCAAAATTTAATGTATGGAAGAACGATGGTACCATAACTCAGTATCATTCATAAAAATTTAATAAGCTTTTACCAATATCTACATGCTTATGATATGCACACATGCCGCTGTAAGTCACTCTACAGTGTATAGGTTACGCGATATAAACTATAGTGAAAAATCTTATGTATAATACCCAATTGATAATGGAATTATTGAACATCTATTGTTATTCCTATTGAAAATTATAAATCTTGTCGAGTTCTAATTTGGCTTGATGGCTTGAGATTTTTTAATTGAGTATTAATCTTCATTTAGGGTGAATTTTGGCATCATCTGGGCTATATGTAGAGCATATATGTTATATTTAGATGGCACTGAGTAACAATGTATCAATATATGTACATATCACTGATTCAACGAATTGTCATGCTAGTTCAACTCGAAACATGTCTGTCTTTCGCGATAAATAAACACATTTTGCTATCGCGCTATTGGAAAACAATCAACTTAACAATTAAAGGGATTTAATTCAATTTCCTTCAGCCTTTTTCGTGAGAAAATCGCATAACCGGAACATGGTGGAAATTAGCTAAAATTCAACAACCCTCTCCAGCAGCTCAAACCCAAGTGTATTATAAATACACATAAGGCGCGTAACAACATTAGTTGACAACATAAACTAACAAATATACAAATTAGAATTGACGTGGGCCACCAGAGAACAAGCATGACAAGTTCGAAAGCCTGCAAGAAATCTTTGGGGAAACTAACGAATTGATGGTGAAATCTGAAGAGCATCGTCTATTTTTAATTCATATTGGTAACCTGAGTAATTCTGTAGTTTTTCATGTTGGCCACGCTTTTGAGGTACACTACTTTCAAAACAAAATTATACAGAAGCAGTAAGAAATGCTACCAAATTATTAAAAAAAAACTAAGCCGAAATGCTAATTAGATAACTCGAGTTATCATTTAATTGATCAGCAAACATATTCATCCATCCACCTTCCTTCCTTCCTTCCTTCCTTCCTTCCTTCCTTGTCATCCATTGTGGATGTTCAGAAACTCCACAAAGTGAAGGGATTTTCATGACTTATAAACAAGGCTTGGAATTGTAAGTAAACTATATTTCAGCTAGATAACACAGCAATGAAAGTTAATAAATAAAAGCTAAATATAACGCAAAAACGTCACATGGTATATATGATATTTTTCCACAATACATGTAATCCATTCTTGGGTTTTAAGTTACGTCCGCTGCCATGACCCTTCCAGCTCAACGATAACAGATAAAAAGACAATCAAAATAGTCTTCATTTATGACCCTACATGAGAGATTTCGAAATTCATTTTTATAAAGATAATAAAGGAATGCTATATACACAGCGTGTTATCATATGCATTTTTAAACCCGCTGTTTTACTGTTATTTTTTGTTTCCTTCATAATATTTACCTTACATACACGTTAATTTTTAATGTGAATGGAATCCACCCACCGTTTATTATTACTTTCATCAGGAGCCCATGCACAAACAAACCCTCAAGTTCATTATGTGCAAAGAATAAAGCAAAATACATTAAGTTATATAAAAAAAGACGGTGCTTGCTTCAAAAGCAAATGAAACAAAATATAATAGCATTAACGTGCACTAAAAAAAGTGTTTTATATACTGAGGGTCGACAAAATAAATTAATTAATCGTACTCAAGCGAAAAATCTCAAGTGGCCTCACAAAGAAAAACTATGAGAATAATGAGATTATAAAGCATGCTAATGAGACTATGTGATGCAAGCAATGGGACCAAATGATAGCCCAGTAGCAAAGGGATTTTATTCTATAGGATTCTATTACCTAAGTTCCTTTAATAATTGCATTTTATTAATCTATTATGAGATCCCACTATTACTCTAATAAGAGCAAGCGGTATTCAGCAAGATTTATGATTTTTATTTGGGACAATTCAAATTCAATTCAAATCAGTACCCTACAATCAGCAAACAAATATCATATAACAATGGATTAGCTGTCCCATAATCTTATAAGCAATGCGGTATCATATAAGGAGATTTTTCACTATAGGATTTACATTACATGTCATCCTTGTAAATTTATCCAACAATTGTCGCATAATACGGATACTAGCATTCGCGTTATTTTGTACACCCCTGTATATTTCTGAAAAAATTTCACGATAACAGTATACATGTACATAAGCTTATATTAACTAAAGTCCAAGGGCCATGATCCTCAGAATCCATAATCAAAAGCATTCCTTTTGTAAATAATAATGTTGAGATGAGTTTGTTAATCGTTCATTTTCGTGTTTAAAATTGCACAAACAATAGCTTCCATTTGAAAATCATTGCATTGGATGCAGCGCATTGTGAAGCGTGATATCGTCAACAAAATCAATTGAGGCAAACAATGGTAATATTTGATGGAGCAGCGAAAGCATTAAACATATTTAATGGAAAAGTGGACACAATTCAAATATTTGACGACTCGCTTCATTGAGTGGCAAATACACGTGATTTCCTGTACACTATAGTTAGGTGAAACAGTTAGTTTGTCTGGGTCTCGATTGATAGTTACGATATCAAGTTATCAACATCGTAGTTTAGTTATCGGATATGTAATTAAATCCGGCCATAAGTTGGATTTGTAGCAACAGCAATAGGCCCACTTAACTGATTGTGAATAAAAAATAAACAACAGTCATAAGCAAAGCGATAAAAAGACTAATTCCATTAACAACTGTCATAAACAAAATGGTAGCTTCACAAAAACAAAACAGCGACAAAAATACTATAAAAGTTCGAAAAGTTTAGCATTTGTTTACTGTAATACCATGGCGAAATCCTTTTCTTTACATTATCATTGAATTTAATATAGTTTCGATTGAATTGAATTTTGATCGAAAATAAATATTTATGTAGATAACATTTTTGTATATCTATATGTATATTGTTTATATTTTTAAAGTAATACATCAATATAATTTTTAATAAGAATTACTAGAAAAAATAGTGTTGAATATTAGTTAATTACATAAGGTTTGTTTATACATGTGTTATACATATGCTACTGAAACAAAGAATTTACTGCTGTATTGTAATCAAATATTCCTTAAATTTCATGGAGTGCAATTACTATTATCCACCCCAGATTTACAAAGGGACACGCATTTTACCATTGTATCACTGGAATGAAGGTTGTTTGCACAATCAGTTTGTTTACTATTTTTGTACTTGGGCTACCGAATTTACTAAAAAGTTACTATAGGCACTATTTGCCCTTGATTTTATAAAGGGACAAACATTTTACCCTTACATCACCTACATGAGGTCCATGCACCCAAGAGCAAAGGCATAAAATTGGAAATCATAGAATCACAAGTGCAAAACGAAACTAAATATACTAAATGTTTGACTTACCATTTTTCTTGTAAAACACCACTTCTAACTTCAGCTCCATTTTATTTTCCAACGATTTTTCAATTTCGACTTTATGGTCATCTGTCGTATCCGGTCCATACAGAAACTTGCAAGCGCAACCTTTTTGCATAATATGCGCCCTCGTAAAACCGGTCAGTTCACAAAATCCATCGGAGCAATAGACTATCGGGTACAATGCAGGCACCTGGGCATTTCCGAGAACGAAATTACTGTCTGAAATTGCAAAAAATGCGACGAATTAACAATTGGCGCTGAATAAACACTATACACGAAATGCTACATTTCAAAAGCTATCAGTGGCCAGCTACATTTTCATCGATGAAAATGATGAAAATTTTGATGAAAATTTTCATTGATAAAATGATAAATGAAAAATAAATATTTAGACAATGCCTCGTGTATACATAACGACTGTATAACAACCAAGTTTTAGCTTATTTCAATATAATGAATAATTACAAGAATAAGTTATATATATATACTCGGCATGCAATCTATACACGATGATAGAAACAAGTTATAATGAATCAATTATTCCATTCAACAACACGTTCTAGTTATTGAACATTTGTTTGGCACCCGGGGGAACACGTGGGTATTTCTGCTACAACCTTTACCAATCTTGTTGAAAAATTCTCTGGAGGATCCGCTGTTGAGATTTTTTCAACAGCGTCTGACAGACCAAGGGCAACACGTTTTCTCCAAGGAAATACGAAGTCTACGAATCGAGGGCACGACATTCTTTGTTTTTCTTATTCTTTTTTGTTTTGTTTTGTTTTGTTTTATACGCATCTGTGTTGCCCCTACGGGTACTTGTCCTCAGCTCTGCAAGTGACAAACACGACATGTAGTGCGTAGTTTGCTCAAAATGCCTAACAGAGACAACGTTGATGCATGCGTGGGAATTTGCCAGCTGCCACAGGGGGCGCTGTTGCTGATAACTAAATTGGATAACATTCTCATGGTACGACAAGTCTACTGCGAAGTTAAAATTTAGCAGTCATGGTGGCCACAAAATTTTCAATTTCCCTGTAATTTCCCTGACTAAAATTCAAGATTCTCTAACCAATACTTACTCGTTAATGCATATAATTTTTTTGTCATAATAAAAAATAAAATAACAATTGCTTGGTAAAGCACTAGATTTTGTTAGAAGTCTAGCTGGATTATAAGGTCTTAAAATTGTTTCCCAGGGAAGAAAAGTAAATTTGAAAAAGTAAAATTGAATAAAAAACAGCATATTATGAACTTCAACATAACTGCTGCTTGTTACACAGGCTACTTAGCTCTCTGTTGGACATAATATACATGTATGTCCAATAACAGCATATATACTAAGTTTTAGAGGAAAACAATCTTATTTTGAGAAGAATAATTTACATAAAAGATCAAAAAACGAACAACTGATATTTTATAAGAAAACATAAAAAACAAGATAGGTTCAAATGCAAAAATAAAATGTCATCATTTAAGGTACAGCTGAGCCACATAAAGACTGGATTTGCTGTTCAAAATCATCAAGCTCGTTTTGCTTCTCAGCTAACCCCTTAAGTTTTTTACGATGCAAGCTCTGAACCGTTTCAGTTCTGGAAAATTTCCCTGACCACTAACAAATTCCCTGACATTTCTTCGACTTCCATGATCACTTTTCCCCCTGACTTTTCCCTGACTTGTGGCCACCCATGTTAGTGATAAACTATGTAGACTATAGATTAGCATTTGCATATAAATGCTGTTTTCAAAACACTTTGCAATCTTGTGTTACCCTGTGGCATCATATGGTTGATGCTGTTGGGATAAAAAATCTGGGTTATTCACATTTACTTGCTTTTTGTGTTACATCCATAGGGCACTGAATCCTGAGTTAAGCTCAAACTTTTTTTCAAATGCAACAGATTACAATAGTAACTTTTTATTTGTATTATACAATTCATTGGAGACTCTGTAGATACCCCTTTGTTGGTAATACAGACTATATGCATTGTATGACGAGTTTTGTATTTAAGAGTTATTCTCATTTCTTTTATTTCTCTTATGCTTTATCTCGTTCTTTCAAAACATTTCTCACTAATTACAGATCATGTTTTAGGGTCACTGTCATCTGCAGCATTCAGTCGGATTCTTAGGCCATTTCCATCATTTTTTGCTAGTCCAGATATATAGTACACTGACACGGCTCCCCACTAGAGACAGGCTCGATGGGGACAGCTATTATCAATAATCGGGGATCAGTACTACACATATATAGAATGAAATTCCCTTATGAAAAGCAGAAGCTTGTCAAAAGTTACTATTAAGTATACAGTATATGCGTGCGAACGATGCTGGTTAAAAATTGTATTCAATTGTTGATGTGAAACAGTGGACAAGCCCTATTATGAAGAACACGAACGGCCACATATTTTAGTCAAATATGGAGATTTGTAAACAAATAGCGTGCCAGTGTAATTGTGTTTGAAGAACGAAAACTTTTTTAAAAACGCATGTCACAATAGGTATACTCTCACTGTGGGTAAACTTATCCACGATAAGATATGGTTTTGCTTACTTGACGGAGGCTTGAGTGGGCTGGCTGAGCTTCTGTTATTCTGAATTGTGGCGCTAAGATTTTCAATATTTTGTCTGATATTCATAATATGTTTAGTGGATTGCACAGGCAATAATTATGTTGTAATGGCGCTTTATCTATTAGCGTTAACTTCAACTGTAATGATTTTTGGTATGCTGACATGTTAATTGTGTCAGTCAAACAGGAAATTGGCTCCTCTCAGTCAGTCACTATACGAACTTAGCCAAATAGGGCTAAAAAGCGATAAGTTTTTCATCGTGAACATACCTATTAGAGGGATTGAGCACGCCTACCTTAATGCCCCGTCAACTGATTTGCCTTAACGAGAAGCATTGGAAAAACATACAGTGCTGTCAATGTGGTTAGCATTAAGGGCGGCGTGCTCAATCCCTCTATTATTTCATCACAATATACTAGATTTCTCTATTTAGTGAACAAGTATTCTGGTTTTTAAAATTCTATATATCGTTCATGATTTTAAAATGTTTAAAACAATAATTTTCCCAAATGCAGTGGAATTCACATGTATACACTAGAACCCAATTATACATAGTTTATTTCGCCCATTTCCATTGCACATCTCATATTTATTTTAGTATCCTTTTAAATACAGGCAATTCCCTTTACAAAATATAAAATGTGTTATAAAAAATTATCGTATGTATAACAATCATTGAAATTGTTTTAATCGCTCAGCAACTTAATAGATGAAAGAAAGACTCAGCTTCAATATTCCCAATCTTAGTGAAGATACTAACCAATCAAAACAGAGCAGTTTTGCCTATGAAATGTAGCCACCAAAAGAGGCTCATGTTGGGGCACATCTTATGCAGCACATTTAGATATTCCCTTTTGACCACCCGCCATTTTAGCACTTCCATTAAAAAAATTCAATTCTTTCAAGCTGGCAATAACTAAAGAGAAAACAACTCGCGTAATTAATAAATGTGGAAATTATGAAAGAAAAGTGTCAACTGAAAATGAAAAGAGAAAGCAGATTTGATTCCAAAAGCGTATTAGGTTTATGAGTAATGCTATATCCCAGTTCTTCGATATTAGATATAGAATGAAAGCAATCCAATACCATCGAAATAATGAAATTATTGAAGTGGAGAGCAGATCTTGCGGTTATTTTATTCCTTAGAGGAATATCCTTCTCTTGTCGATTTAATAATATCGAACAGAGGGAAGGGGATGGGGGTATAATAAACCAGAAATATTCTGAAAGAGAATTTCATATTTCTCATATACCTATTACTACATTGGACAAACTTCATGAACAACCCTATTTTCCCCTTCGCTAGCAATTTTTTATTATTTTGACATACGGCAAATTCCGAGAATATACGACTGTGTTATCGACTCTGTTTTTAATTTCTAAGCTTTCATCCACAGATGTTGCTAATCCTGAGCGGAAGTACAAGTGGTTGCTAGCTAAGAGCAATCCATAAAGAATTTCTTTGAACATTATCAGTTGCAGGAAGGAGTCATTTTAGTTCGGTAATTCAGCGTTTTCAAATGTCGAAAAGACGGATCCGTGGGATTATAAAGTCATTCTTGGTCTGACAAAACAGAAAGACCAATATGGAAGTGTTAAACCATATATCCACTTCCGTACTCAGACTGACAAGCTCTAGTATCATCAGTTAATCTCACTCAAGGCCACCTGTTGATGAAAATGTGAACCGTGTAATTAAAAACTACGCCCTGTTGTTCTATATAAAACCATACAAATCTGACACCACGACATTTAGTAACATTAGGCCTAAATATTGCACGGTCAGCTAATGGAGCCTACAATTTATTGCTTTTCTACTTTCATAAGCTTAGGCGACAAAACCATAATCATCATTAGTACGTACTTAAACCGTATGGGAATAACGCTAAAACATCACCTAATTTTCATTCAATTTTATAAATTATACGTAACACTCCACCCTGTATAAAGTTACGTGTTTTCAGTACCCCGTCATCCCAAACACATTTTGTTTGAATCATTTTTCAATCAAATGCATGCTTTAATTAATGGAATAGACAAGGTCAACGCTAGGTCAGCGGTGCCAGTTAGTGAAAACATTAGAGAGGATCTCCACAAATTGCGCTAGTGTGCTGCTGCACATGCGCAATAATGAAGCGTGGACCTTGTGTATTGACAAAGATCACGTTTAATTTTTCTATGTAGGCCCTATATCATGCACCAATAAAAGAAAATATATAGCCATTCTAAGAATAAATATGGCCTAAACATATATCCACCCAGGTTTTTTTAGTGTAGTTTGTTCTTAAATATGTGTATCAAAATACCGGCTGTACAGATTAACCGGCGCCCCACAAAACCAGAATTCACTGTATATTTTAATATTATGAAGGGTTTCTGATAGATGGAGGGCTTCTCTGTATATAGCATCTCTGTTTGCAGTGATTGTCTGAATTCAGCGGGTGGACCAGGCTTAGCAACAGCAATCATCTCGCAAAATAACGTTCATGAATCCTTAATAACGCAGCTCAAGAGACGCAATATCTGTTCTATTTTCCAATAAAAACATTTTCCACCTTCTTCACGAAAATACTTCCATAACGTTTCCATCCGAATTTAGGTCACAGTTGGATAGAGAGGTTATATAGTGTTTTTTCACAAGTCGACCCATTCATTTCATATCCCTCCAAAGTCGGTGAGGCGTTCTACACACTAACATATACATGAAAATATCTGATAAATTCACGCTTAATAATTTATTTTCCTTATTGCCGAAAGCGATAGAACCTCTCTCTAGAGAACAAAGCTCATATTTCCGGCTATAAAACAGATTTGCACCAAAAACGTGACTTTTTTTTATAAATGGTCCCCACGAAAGATCCAGAGGAAGGAGACATAAATCCAAGACAATGAAAATAGCTCCACGTACGGATGTTCACAACAAATGCAGGAATTAAATAGCTTTGAAATTTCGGACACTGGTCAGTAGGAATGTAAAAGTCGATGATAAATATCCATTGCATTCGTCTCTATGCCTAAGCCTTGCGTTACGCCAAGCGGCCAATGATGTCACGGTCCTTTTAAGAGGCTCTAAAACTAGGGCAAATGGACTAATATTTCTTCCTCATGATAAATGTTCAAGGTTAGACTTAAATTCGTCCCAGACACTTTCGTTAAGCTCAGTTGAACACAATTTCGAACGCGTCTCGTCCGGTTGGCCACTTGCTCTCTATACTTAATGGACGTCGTCCATCATCAGCAATTCCAAGTCACCGAGAAGCATGCATTGTGAGGGACACATAAAACGAGCGTTTCGATTCGTACTCGGGTGTGTAAAATGCTTTTAGGGTCCATGTCCAATTCGTATGCAAGAGACTCGGGTGCAAATGGAAACCGCCAAACCCATCAACCCTAAGCCGATGGATTTAGATGAGCTTTACGAATGGCGGTTTTTGCTACCGTTATTAAGCTCCTGGCCAAAATGACCAGCGGCCAAATTGTAAGAAGTCTGGAATTAAACAGATAGGAAAAAAAGTTTATCCGTTAAGCTCACGTGCTGATACCCCAACCTTTCCAAACTGTTTATTATAACTATATAGCTTGAGCGGTCATCAGGGGATATCACAGCTGATTGTGGATCAACAACATGTCTTCCTTGGCAAATTAATGACAGAAATATGAAAGGCTTTAACAGAACATGGATGTTGTATTCTAAAAATAGAAGCATCAACAGTAAAATCTGCCTAAGATACAGCAATAAATATAACGGAGCTGAGGGTTTGATGCATTTTTCAACTGCATACGGACACCCTGTATTTCTACATTGTCTGAATTTTTTGTAACAGAGTTATAAAATACGTAGTGTTCATCAAAAGGATTTAAGGATGGGAATCAAATTCAACGTTTTCCCTGAAACGTCAAGTTATTCATATACAAATGCAAATTACTTGAAAATACAAAGCCAATGAAGCTCGTTTTTTATGCTAGAAGGAGGGTTAAAGTGAACTAATAAATCCCTGAGCTTAAAGACAGATATAAAGATAGCTGAAAAACTATGGTGTCGATAAAACGTATGAAAACACCATGTAATCTTTTATGTTTTATACTATGTTTACTTATGTTTATACTTATGTTTTATGTTTTATCTTTTATGTTAAAATCTCCAAATATGACGATATTCAAAGATACGACGTACAAAGATACAAAGTATTCATGAAACTTTAAACATGAAGCAAAATGCATATTATTTTAAATTATAATAGTGATGTACCGTATTTTCATATTATCTTTTGGATTATTAAAACATATGATGTTTTAAGGCATTTGGATCAAAGGAACTTGAACAAGATTACGAGATTTCAAGGTTTGACTATGCATGCTTTGAGGCACATAGTCGAAGTTTGTCTGGATGTCTGCACGACTACGTAATTTCTCCAATAAAACATGTCAGAGCCTTAAGTAATGGATGCACCTTCATGCCTCGTTTAAATTAATAATTCCTCCATTCCTTCATTCCACCAATTAAGGACAAGCAAAAGCACACATTTTGCTTTCGAAAAAAAGCTAAGGAAGTTTATAGTCATGTTAACTAATTATGGCCCTACTACTACTATTAAAGGCTAACTTTCACAGCCACATTTATTAGAAAATGAAACTGATGATACATGTAGACTCACTTACAGAATATAATTTACTATATACACAAGTATTTTCCAACTCAAGGTATACAAAAAGGAACTACCATAAGCTATTTCTTTTTGCGTTAAATGGATTTGATTTGAATAGACCTAAAGAATGCTTTGAAAAAAAAATTATTTAAATTTGTATATATAATGATAGAAGTGTTTTAACCGCAAAACAGCTCAACATATCAATGGAACAACCTCGTTAAAATAGTACACGTAGAGCATTAGAGCATACATGTACAGTGTATGGCACAGCTGTTACTCGGCAAACCTTACATACTAGCATGCTAGTAGTGATTGCCAACTATTAGAGGCAGCATATTTGGATGTCATCTTTGATGCATTATACGACTACAGTAGTATTTTCTACCCATGAAAAAATAAATTGCCAGCAATGTAAAGGAAGTATTATGCAATGATTGATTACAAAAAAGAATCCTCAAAGACTCCTTAAAGAACATAACACAAAATAGCTAAATAAGATTTAATTTTGTTGGTATGTATAACGCATGTATAAAAACAATGATCGCGACTTTAAGATGATGTCCAAGTGCAAATCTGATAACCGTAAAGGATTAAAGTTGTTGTTGATATCGTCATGGAACACAAGAAGGCATGCTTTGTAGATCGATATTTAAAATGGGTCAATCTACATGCGAAATAGACGTTTGTGCATTTAGGTCCCATAATTTGCATTTACCCATCAAGCTAATTTACATTTACCCATCACGCTTAATTTGCATATCAGCCACGGGTCATTGGAGGAGTTAAACACGGCGCATTTGTCATGCCTTAAGAATATTTAAGCAGAATTTTAATCCAGTTTTTCCGAAACTAGGTCAAAGGAAGATAGTGGAGGAATTCTCATTAATTAAAATCCTTTATCTTGACAAATATAGATTCTCCAAATCGTTCGGATAAGGCAAAATTGCCAACGGCGCAGCTTAAAACCTCGAAAATTCTCCATTTGAAGCAAATTAAGGTTCGTTTATCTTTTATGGTTATGTGAGCATTAAAAAGACGGAAATACGGGTTGTGTGCAGTAAATAAATATTAGTCATAATCTCGGATTACGTAATTGATATATGACCATTGCATGATTTTATTGAGGATTTCAATATCAAAGGCCACTTTCGTCTTCTCTTAAGCCGTACTAAATGACCTCGTAAAATCCTTTCAAAGATGGGCTACCTCGTTTAAAAAGGCTTTTTCTCCATGCTAAATGGAAATGAAGATTTACTGCAAAGAGCTTGGCACGAGATACAGAGGTATAAATTCGTACAATCTGATAAAAACGTGAACCTTTGGCTAAGGCCGCAATAACCCAAATACATACGATTTAGCTGGAAAGCTCTTTGAGTGTATACTAGTAGGTTGTATGTCAAGATCCTGTCTGTGGAGAACATTGAGGGCCAGTAAACGCCTACTTTTCATTGAAGCATATGACATTTGCAGGGCTCTTTTGGCAAGAAAAAAAAAGATAACAAACGGAAATGGTTGTCTCTTAAAAACAACTTCAACTCTGTATGAAAGTCACCATCCCATATGGTGATTTTAAAAGCCATGCAAGTATCCATAAATGCACATTCCATTGTCCCATTGACTGGATAGGAATAACAAAATACAAATGTTAGACATAGAAACTGGCTTCTTATATTCTCATACATTAAGGCTTCGTTTCGTAACTAGGACAATTTCTATAAAGCTAATTAATTACGAGCTCTTACAATAAATGTGCTCACGATGAGAAACTTAGCGTTTTTCAGCCTAATTCGGCTAAGTTCGAAGTGATGGCGGCTGAAAGGAGACAATTTACTATTTGATCGACACAACAAAACATGTCTGCCTACCTATCATTACATGTGAAATGAAAGTTAAAAGATACAGCGCCATTACAACATAATCATTGACGCCAAAATACAGGATATAACAAGCTCGGCCAACCCACTCTAGCCTCCGTCAACTATTGTAAGTAAAACCTAGTTTTAGCGTGGCTTAATTTTCGAGCAACCTTGAGAGTAGACCTATAGCTACTGTTAAATAATAGCGAGATATAGCTGCACGAACGATTACGATAAGTGCGGGTGCCATAAGACGCATCGCCATTCTCTAAAAGAAGTATATGCCGCGTAATCGTAAAGGTAGGCCTATCGTAATCGTTCGTGGAGCTATGTTTCGCTATTAGCAAAATGCAGAAGTCTTACTTCATAATGTTACGTTATAGGAACATACTACGCAAAGGGAAATTAACACATGCTCATGGCTCACATTTTTCCTTTTTATTGCACTAAATCTTCCCTTTGTCTCTTAATTTTTAATGGTATTAACTGCATTACAACATTTTAGACCGAGTACTAATAGACATTTATGCAAACGAGCTTAACATGAAAAATACATTCGAAATTCCCATTTGAATTTCTTGTCAGTATAGCATATTGATCTTGCATCATTAATTATTATAAATAAGCAAGGGTATAAGTGTGACGTAAGAAGCTCAATAATTGCATGCTTCCCAATAAGCTCCAATAAATATAGATCATCATAGCGCATGGTTCGTTTTAAATCTCCTGTTCAATCAACATAATGTATATTGTCAATATTTAACTAGATAGCGTGATTGTATAAAATGTCTTAAATTGCTGACTACACGTTTGGCAAAAAAAAAATTGGACTTTATTTCGATCTGCATTTTGGATTATGCAAACATCACCCTTTAATTGCACAATGTCAACTAACAACTCCTTTGGTGCAATTTCTTTTGGGTAAGATGCTGTAAATAATAAAACTAGGATTAAAAGACGTTATATAAACAGTGTATTTAATTCACGTTGCCAAAACCTATTTGTCAATGTTCCAATAAAAAACACCCTCGTTTTTGAGATAGCATGTTTGAGCACCATGCAGGGTTTGAAAAAAATTGGAGACAAAGTAAAATTCATGTATAGTGATGGGGATTGGTAGGTAGAGTTGTTTATGGTACGTTAACCAGATTTTATACTCCGTCGCAGTTCAACCAGTTGGCAAATGCAAACTGATGTTGCTATAATATACCATCTATTTCAAGATTTCAATAAAGATATAAACGTAATGATAATTGCATTTCGTTGAAACAAAAACTTCAAAGCCTTCTTTTCCTGATTCTCATCTTCATAAAGAGATGGATCAATGAAAGTCATTTCTTTGCATGGAACAAATATGCAATTTCAAAAAATTCATATTAATTTTATCATTTTAACGGTTTTGTTCTCATCATCGTTCTAAGGCTGCTTTATCAATAGACCGTTATCGAAATTGCATAAAAACGATGAAAACTAAAATCACTTGGAAAAAAGACCGGTTTACTCGAATAAAATCCACTATAATTTTATAACTATTTTTAGAATATTGTGCCCGTTGCAATCAGAAAAATCTTTTCACGAATAAGCTATCAAATCTATGAAAGAGCGAAAAAATCAAATTTAGCGAGAATAAAAATTGCAGCATTGTTGAAGTTAAGCGTAGCATTTCTAACAAATCGTTACATTAGTCGGCAAAGAAATTCCATCATAATGGAAGAATCCGCTCACTACATAAATTGCATTAAATGCTATTAATTGCATATAGATTAGTGCCAGCTGCTATACATGTATTTGGCTTTCAGTAACGAAATGAGATCTATCACAACGTCTGCTTTCATGAAACAGCAAGACTTGGTGTTATTAAAGTCCAATATGAGTGCTCAATTTTGGTCTCCTTGACCTATAATAACCGAACACATAATTTTGCAACTCATATAGCTAAGCAATTTCACATTATTATAATATGAAGTAGCTTTATTGCTTTTCCTAAATCGTGTGATAGTAATGAAAGCACAGTTGACATATCTAACCTCCAAATAGACGCTGGTGCTGGCATTAGAGTACTGAAATTCAATTGAAATAGCATGTTTATAAAACGTTTTATTTTTTAATCATGTTATAAGGTCAGATCTCTTTGAATGTGTCTGCGATTAAGTAAATTAAATAATTGATTTTTTCATGTAGGCCTACGTACAGTATTTGTCATATGGAAACACAAATATTATTTTGATACATTCCAATCCATTTTTTTAGAGAAACATCTCTGTATTAGCTGTATTTGCGATGCAATAGCTTCGATGTATAGCTCGTATTTTATACAATACATAATCATTCATATAACATTGCTTCAATATACATGTACATGTACTTTATTTCGAATATACTCATTATTTATTTTTCCAAAATGTATAATTTGGCAAAAAATATGGTATTTTATGCAAGATCATACACCGTATAAACAGGGTGTGCAGTTGGCAAGTGGACCAAAAAATTATTTATTTGAAACTAAAATAAATAAGTATATAATAATTCCTACATATTTCTCTATAAGTTAATTATGGGCTATCGGAAAATTGTATGGCATAGCGAAATTAGTCAAATAAAGTTGGTTTTATATATGTTTATGACGTATACATACAACATTAGATTTTTTAAAGAAACTGGCATCCAATGTTCTTCAGGTGTTACAAGATGGCATTACACGTGTACATGAAGAAATTATATTGCAATGTACACCTACGATTCCCTTACAGTAATGTTGGTAGTCGGTATATTTTGTTTATTTTAAGCCATTATGTAACACACCTGCTGGAAATGGGAGTTTCTTTAATTTATTTATTTTAGTTTAAAACGTACTATTTTTTTTGTCATGCACTTTCAAGCTGCACACCCTGTATGTCATAGTACATGTATCAATGCAAGATATACATGGAAGCCTACTAGCACAAAGTTAAGAATATTTTAAGGGGATTTTTATATTATAACCTCCTTGCATGTTTTCCTAATATGTGTTTCTTGCAGTGATAAGTAAGCATAAAATCCATTGATCCATGACAACATGCGGTTACCCATAAACATTGTTCCTTTTTCGGGATAACAAATTAAATTAATCGAATTAAAGATAGGAATTTAGCACACCGATTAACTCGATGCCGGTGGTCAATTTTACATCCACAAGAGGCATTGACCTAGATAGCAGATGTGACTCAATGACGTCAACAAAGTGTCTCTTCTCCTCCTCTCCCCATTTTGCCTGCCAGGGGAAAAGGGAATATATACATACATTTTCCCTAGCCACGTCTGGCACATGTGTTTACGAGCGACTGGATCCAGACATCCATGGAAATTAACGGGGGATTCATATAATGTACATTCAAAATATGTCTATTTTTGGATCTTCCGGGAGTTATTTACAGACTTATGCATTTAAGAGACAGTCGTTACCCTTAAAAATGATGGGGCTTGGTGACGTTGAAGGTCGCCCTTATGGATAGTAAATAAGGCTGCTTTGTTGCGGTGAACGTAACGATGGAGTTAAATGCTTTCTACTGATATTAGGTCCCTTCAAATAGGTTGATGGTAGTCTTAGGGTGGCTGGAATGTCCATTGACAGTATGGGACATTCCTTTGACATTCCAGACGCCCATTGATGTCAGGTTTACAAACATTAGAGAATTAAGCCTTAAATTTCAAATCCCAACGGTTTGTATCTGGTTCAGTATGTAGAGAGAACAAGTATCTGGCACATTGGTAAATGACCTTTCCTACCTATGCAATAAGGAGAAAGTCGTTACCCTCTAAAATGATGGCGATTGTTGAGTTTATTGGTCATTCTTATCTTAGGGGGAAATATGTCATTGTATAACATCCACGTTGCTTGTGAAATTATGTAACATCCCAATGTAATATCTTAATTTAAAAATTATAAATCTTGTATAAAATGCTTATATGCATATATACCTTATGCAAGTTAAGCATCGGGGAATAGGTATTTTCCCTTAAATCTGTTTTGTCCATTTCTGTACATACCATGATTTAAAAACCTATGTTTTCAAATAAAAAGTCAATGTACATGTATTTGTGAGATCATAAAAATGAATATTTTTTCATCGAAATGTTGGATTTTTATTCATTATAAATCAAATGAGACCTTTGTGCTTCTCCCTTAATTAAATATTTTCTAACATTTTAATATACCTCCTGTACATTAATTCAGTAATTTGACATATAACAATTAAAACAAAAGAATCGCTCTGGCAATAGCGATTACCATGTCAACGACATCTACCATTGGCAATCTCCAGACAGGAACCCCACTGTTCGAAAATGACATGGCATCATTAAGATGATAGGTGAGCATGTTTAAGAACATTTCGTAGAAAGCTTCAATATGGAGGGTCTCGTTCCACTGAATAGGAATTAAGCCTCACCTTCCGGCACTGAGCATCTGTGATACGCTTGTTGGCGTGACGTCACGGCGTTAAAGATGCATCACGGAATACTCCATCAAATAGTTGTTATTATTGCTGTCACAACAAGGCAGGAGGAATAGAAATGTAGTATAAATTTCTTGTTTATTTTAAGCGTGGGCAAGAAAAACAACCAGAACTCTGTAGGCGGCAGTATTGTTTTGAAAATCGTCAAATGGCATCTGGACGTTGACCTTAAACGCTCAGTTCCTTTCCAAGTAAACCAAACTAATGGACCCCAAAAATAAGCAGAAAAAGCAAACGTTTTGTAATGATGGCATGAAGAAGAATCGTCAGGGAACTTCAGCCTCTCACGGCCAATGTCCAACTGTTCAATTTCCTCGTTGTATAAGTTCACTGACAATAAGCTTCCTTTCATCCGAGGCAAGGACATCGAATGCATGTCCGAACAAGGTTAGGTTAGGTTGAATGGTCTTTTTCAATGAGTATAGGCTTCACGGAGTTGACCATGCAAGTACGGCTGAGTTGCGGAAATTTTACGGGTAAACAAGCCTATCCATGCTGTACCGAGAAGCCCTTGGAAATTCATTCCAGGATCTATTTTTATGGATCAATGACAGTTTTACAAGCTTATCCCTTCAGGGGTTCCTAAACCCTAACTTGTTCATTTCACTTTTTAGAATTTAATTTTAAGGGGATGCTAAACCTTAGACCTACACCTGCCAAGTCCAATTTTCGGACATTAGATTTAGCGATTTTTAATGCTCCGAGTTGATATTTGTTTAAAAAGATATACAATTTGGCGTTATATAAATCATATTTCGACAAGTGTGCATAGCGTTTTTATTACTCTCTCCAATCTTAATGTATGTCTAAAAAAATTAACTTGGGGTTTATCATCCCAATTTCATTAATTCTATAAACAGTAGAACCCCTCTTAGCTAATCTTCCTTAGCTAATAACCTCTTGTAGTTTCAGACCTCTATTAGCTAATATTTTAATCGGCACCAATTTGATTAGCTAAGAGGGGTTCTACTGTACGTAGAATTATAAGATTATCCTGTGTGTTAAAAGGTGGCATGATAGTTGCGCACAAGAAAAACTCCGCTCGCTACGCTTTTTCTACCAGTTTGAATTATGCCAGGTTTAGTTAGTTGTGTGTAGTTTTCCTTGTTTGCAACTTTCCTAGAAATACCCTTTTCACAAAGGTTTCGCACATGGACGTTTTTTAACACGTTAGGACAGGTTAGGCTATGCTAGATTACCATAGCATATAATTAAATATACATGTATAAGTACTTTATTGTACAATGGAAGACGTTTCATTCCATGCACTTAGGGCAAGTATAAGTATCAGTGCTAACATTATTTTCAAAGCCATTGGTTTATGTTCACCTAAAGTCACAACCAACTGCGATATGGATCCAGATACTCTAAATGGGTCAGGATCCGTCCATGACTCCATCCCATTCCAGTTGATATATTGTGTTTTGTGGTAAAACAGTCTGGATTGGTCAACCGTTACCACTGCCCCATGTGGTTAAGCCTCAAGCTGCTTAATATGGCTTACAATGCTAAATTCACTCAAGAGTACATGAGGGTAAAGGAAATGTAAGGGTTCACGAGTTCCCTCATCCCTTAATCTCAATCCTCGCATTAGAAACATCTATTATTGATACCACAGATGAATATAGAAGAAACATTCCACGGTGTGCCAGTGCTCCATCAGCAGTATTAATTCTGTTATTTAAGTGGAATTACCGATAGATGCAATATAGTGACAGAAAGAGCAGAGCTTTGGGAATGTCAAAGTCAGCTCTCACAACAACAAAAAAGTAAGTTTCATGATCACTGCAAATTGCAGCTCAGAAATGACTGGTTATACACAGCGAACGACTCGATTTTTCATATTTTTATTTTGCAACCTGTCTTGATGTCATTAACTGTAAATCAAGTCAAACTTGCATGAGGTTAAGCTTAAATCAACCGCTTTTATCGTGCTGAAAACTACGAAAAACTTGCAGTCCACATATTATGTTTGTATCCATGTAATGCATACTGTATATCTAATACATAGTGCATGTTCCATGGCCATTCATTTTCCCAGATTACATCTCCTGTTTTCCTTTTTAGATCCAGAGAAAGCAAAACGATATCCTGCTTCCTAGTTTCGCTTTTCCTTCTGATAAACTCTTGTATGACAGTATGATAAATGTTTCCATTATTTTTTTCATCACCGTTATTTTCGACCAACATTTCAAATAACACGATATAATTGCACGTCTAGAAATAAATTGGGTAAGTTCGATCCCTTAAAAAAGAAAGGTTTTAGCTTAAATCTACGAAACAATGCAATGCTACAAAACCGCTATTAACGAGGTATAATTATTTCCACATTTATCTATATCCAATCGGTTAGCTTTTATACTGTACAAAAAGTATAGTGACGGAGCATCTTTCGGCCATTTTTTCCTACAAAATGGAAAAAAATTGAAACCTAGCATCATCGTTCCATGAATCACCCAGATGGCGCGTATGATTGATGAATTATTTTGCCCCTAAAAAAACCGAGTGCATGTATTGATGAATTGTGGCGTTAAATACAGAGGTGTATTGACCTCCTCAGGGAAAGAACCTGGGGTTATTATACACATTTCCACCATTTTATCAACTTTGAATCCATAGAAACGCATTTACAGGAGAGGGGGAACTTTCAGCCTTTTTCTATATTAGTGCATCTGTTAAAGGGGACCTTACATCCAAATGAGACAACTAAAACATTCTTTTCAGAAGTGAAAATCAGTGCCTCCTGTACAATTTTCATCAAGCAATAATTGAATTAGAGAATGCCATAAGCTTCGAGTAAACCACATATAGTGGGTCATCCATCAAGTTATTGCGGCAAAAAAACATGCTACATAAGTGATCTTTTACCAGCTAGCCGGTTTTAATGACATTGTGGAAAAAAAACAAAACTTTGTTTCCTAATCTAATATATTAAGTTGGGAAAGTATAGGAATTATTACTAATGCCATTCAAATTGTGAATTATATACTTTACCAAAACACTGCTGATTTCATGTTTCAAAAACAAGCTGGCCAGTAAGTTGACTGGACAATATTACGCACAGGGATTATTCCCCCACACTTAGACTTGGCAAGGAGTTTAGGCAATTTTGGGTTAGGTTAGGTGTGGGGAAATCTACTTCCGGTCAGCTAGTTTTTACTCACACCATACAAAAGAGCAATAAAGAATAGATGGCTCTCGCATTTTTTTCTAGAAATCAAATGATAGTACATATATGCAAAACTGTCACTTCAATTGTAAGATATATTTATATTAATATTATATTAAGCGCCACAAAACAGCATATTAAAAGATCGACCAACCCACTCAAGCCTCCGTCATGTAACCATAAATTTAGCTTAGTCTGGCTAAGTTTCTCTACCTTGAACACACCTAATGTAGGCCTACATATAATTCTAATGATGTGTCAACTGTGCATAACACCTGATTCACACCGACGTTGATGTAGATCAACTGATGTGGATCAGGCAACACTTTTACGTGTTAATTCACACCGCCGAACTCAGTTAAACTGGTCACATGACCTAGTATACAGGGCGCCCTAAAAGTTGGAACACCATTTATTTCAGTTTACATTTCAAGATGGAGGACAACATACACGCTATAAAAGTGAAGCCACTTTGAAACAAGGTGCAGACGTCAGAAAGCTTGATCCACATCAAGTGGAGCAGACAACTTGATTGGATTCGCGCGAGCTCGATCAAGACTTGATCTACATCAAGTCACTTGATTTGGTCGGTGTGAATAGAGTGTAATGCACATTGCTAAAGACGCTTTCAACCAAATCAAATTTAACACAAGAGCGTTTTGCCATGCAGATCCAAAAGACAGATACCAACGATCGCATTCCGTTGCATATATGCAGTTCACTTTCTGCGTAGCAATTTGCATAAATAGACTGTCGTGACCCCCATCGAGCGGCAGAAAGCTATTCGTGATTAATGGCACTTATTTCCATTTAATTAGTTTTTTGCCGCGATTTCTTGCCCATCCACCGTGAATAATTATTCCAATCCATCATCAGTTAGCCCTATAGATATAAACAGAAATAAACCATGAAATCATAACCAAACGCGGAAACTATAAAAATAACTGCGCACAAAAGAAGCTTCAATGCATTATTAGGAATTTGAGTTTAGTAGTTAACAACATTTTCTGATCTGAGATCCTGTATAATGAAATTCCAACATGTAGCACAGGCTTGTTAACAAATCCCAGCTGGTATAGTGTGTATGCCATTCGCCTTCAGCGCCATCTGTGGCTAATGCTTGCCACAGAAAAAAAAAAAAAACTTCACCAACTTTTCCCTGGTTTATAAAGGAGAATTTCCCATTATATATACAAGGGCTGGTTGAGTGAGATAACTAACAACTGGCTATGAGAAAATAATTATAATACTTGTGTTGAATTGGTATGACATAAAATAAATCGTTTATTATACCGTTCGACTGAAGAGTTCGAGACCTGGGGGCCAGATCTCATACAACCAAAATTTGCAACGCACTCCCGTCTTCTGATTGGAACGTTGGATTCCATCAGATGATCGAGGATATCCAATCAAGGAACAGGAGTGCGTTGCCAATTCTGGTTGTGTGAGATTGAAAATGTGGCCCCAGCTCAATTTAATAGAGGGATTGAGCACGCCTCCCTTAATACTCCTTTAATGCTAACCACATTGACAACACTGTATGTTTTTCCAATGCGTTCTCGTTAAGGTAAATCAGTTGACGGGGCATTAAGGAAGGCGTGCCTTATTGTTAGGCCACGAACATTTCAAACACACATTGAACAGTAAAACCGCATTCTTCAAAGAATCATCATGTGCGTCACTGAACGACATGTACAAATACAACAGAACACGGCCATTCCAGCAAGTTTTTTAATCACACTAATTGTTGTCTATACAATTATATAAAGTTGATTGGACTGTTATTTTTAGATTTCATTATTACTGTCTCTTTAATCTTAAATACAAAGACTCCAGTTGACGTTGTGTCATCAAAGGTTCTACCTAAATCATCAATGATCAATATTTGTCTTTTTTTTTCTCAAATTCCTCACCCCCCAAAGTTCCTGACGTCATGTATGGACGACCCCTAAAACGCGGGCTGCATGCAATGCCTGATTGCCGTTCATCAGGGGACAAGACAATAATCGACATTCTTTAATTATTTTTATCCTTTTCAGGAAGAGAAAACTGAAAATACGACACAGCGGTAATTAGATTTTTCCAAAATTTCTTATCTTTACTTGGCATTGTATTATTTGAATAAAAGCGAATTCGAAATAAAGCCATAGTGGATGTTCATTGTACTTTAGGGCAAATGAAAACCGTATATTTATAAGAAGGTGAAAACATGAAATAAGGTTTGAAAAATGCTTTGTGTTTTCTCTCAAGATGCAAAATATGCGACTATGATGAAATTTCAGAGTTATTCCTTAGTTTTTTATTGTTATTGTTTCAATCGTCGGTTTTTTTATTCCTCAAGGGAATGGGAATTATTAATAGAGTTTTTATAATAAAAAAAAACTGATGGAAGATGTGTGAGAGAGAGAATAAAACGGGTTGAAAAACGAGCCAAGAAACGAACCACGAAATGAAATTCAATATTTTCAAATCGAAAATACAAACTGAATGCGCTATGTTTTTAATCTCTTTTGAGTACTTTTATTGGATATTTAATTCCCCTTCAAAAGCATTTGGCCAAAATATGACGAGAAGTGTTTTTTTTTTTTTATCCGCTGTCACTTATAAATCTTCGATCAATTTTTACAATTGTTATATAGCGGTGGATAAAACTGGCCATTACGAACAGTGTCTATAGGTCTAAATAAAAAGTATTAGAAGCGTTTTCGATCTCACTCTTGAGTATTTTTTGAATGGTTTGACCATGAAATGGGTGTCTAGATTGTCGAGAAAGTGAAGAAATGAAAGCATGATGGGGAGTCGAAGAAATCCGAAAGTAAATCATAAAAAAAGCATCTCAAAGCACGAATCATTAAAATCTCGCGGCAATGAACTCAATATAAAGACAAAAAAAAAATGACAAACAGAGCCATCTATAGGGTCTGAAGTATTGACAAGAACTGCACCATTGGCGACAAAGCATCAACGTTGTAGGCCAAGATATCAGATTCGATTACCAACATTGCATGGTGTAAAACATGTTTTTATTAGTTAGAATAAGGCTTAAGGTCTATACTATACATTCTACTACTTGAGGCCCAAGAACTTTGGCCGCCGTGCTTGGTGAAAAAAAATGTGTAGCGTGATATTTCACGAGTTCTATCAAACCTTTCTTGGGGTTTATACAATATATGAAACTGAAATAACTTTGCACTATACATTGTATAAGCGTAATATTGAGAAATACAATATATTTGCAATTGAATGCTACAGATCAGAATTTTTTTCAACTGATAAGCATTTCTTTTTAAATTTTTATCAGAGGTTACTAAAATACAATCTCGGTTCCCACCAACCCTTTTTTTTACTTTTTATGTATTAAAATGTAATTACAAATATATATTAATGACGATTTAATATATTTGTAATTAAATTCTACAAATGTGTTGATACACATCTTTCCCATTTTTATCAGCTAGAGGCTTCTTATATGTTGAAACTAAATATAAAAGTACAATTTAACAGCCGCTTTTGACTTGTGTTTACTTCGAAAAGGAATTCTTAATTAAATAAATGATGACATTTAAAGAATGCTAAGCTAAAAAAAGCACGACAAAATTCGCAAATACGGTATATGCACATTTCATAAACGGAAATGATTTCTAAAATGTTACACCTTAAGTATCAGTTTCGTGGAAATTTCCATCTTACTTTCCACAATATGTTATTAACTATTCGACATGTATGCTTTAGAACCGATTTTGTTAATTTGTACAATAAACCAAAGACGCTATTGGTTTTGCTTACACACATCATTAAAATCCAAGTACATAATGCCATTTAAAACATCATGAAAATCGAAATAGCACTAGAGAAATCGTTACAAATTGACTCTGCACTTTTACTTTTATCCACAAATCGATGCAACTACATGTAGGTCCCTATTGGAGCTCCAGAAATTATAGAAACCACATCATTATAATGGCGTGAAAACAGGATTTTCCAAAACAGACCCTTGTCTCCAGCATCTTTAAGGCTTTTTTTCCCAATAGGTTACCTCGTCCACGAATTTCCCCTACCATTGGCATGTGAACGTATGCGTAAATTCCTGCATTAATACCAATAATAGCCACGTGCTGCTTTTTTGGCACGAGTCCAAGGCGCATCACAATGGGATCCATGGGCTTTCATGGAGTGAACTCGTTCCACTTTTCTGAGGTCGGTTACTGATCCTACTTCTGGTCTCCCACTGCCACCCACTCGATTCTACATCCGCATCCACCCTGCATGCCTTATGTAAAAATGAGCGAAATTAACGCACACAATAGGCAAAGCAAAACAAATCGGAACACGTACGCTCGTATAGATGGCAGCACTGTTTGCAACAAAGGGCTAATGTCGATTTTTCTCCTTAATACTTGTTAGATAATAGCAGAAGACTACATGTATATAAAACTAAAGCCAGCATTACAACTGAGCTTAAGTACAATGGGTCAACCAGTGCTGTTGTAATTGCGCTGAATATACATGTACTTGTAAATCAGCGTAGTTAGCTTGGAAAGATAAGCAACTGAACAAAGACTGACACGAAAGTTTATTATCTGTTTTGGTGCAATGTTCTATGTTAAGTTCCTGTTCTTGACATTGAAGTAATTACAACTGGTGGGGAACTTGATAAAATGTACTAATTGTATTGACTGCACCTACATGTAGGCCTATTACAAGGAAGAATGCAGTAGTGCCCTTAAAAGGAGGTTCATCAAACTTGATCTGTTCCATCTTCAAGTGGTTGTTGATTATGATAATAAACAAATTTCGACGAATTTTATTTATACAGCCCAACTTTTATTCAATTTTGTTTTCAAGATGTTTCGGCTTATAAGCCTTCATCAGGTGCACTATTCGCCTAATTGCGAAATCTAGTTTGGTAACAATATCAAACTAGAACGCCAAAACTACCAATCTTCATGAGGAGTAGACATTTTCCAAGTTTGCCAGTTTTCTAATTTGCAAACTTGTCTATTCCTCATAAAGATTGGTAGTTTTGACGTTCTAGTTTAGTATTGTTACCAAACTAGATTTCGTAATTAAGCGAATAGTGCACCTGATGAAGCCTCAAGGAGGTTAGAACTACAATGTGCGGTGGAAAAGTTTTAAAACAAAATTACATGTAATATGCTCAGTTTTGGCATTTTACAAACCAGCATTTTCCATTATTTTTTTACGTACATGCGGATAAAATAAATTCGCCACTGCAAATGTTTACTCGACATTGTACATGTACATGTATTTGTCACAAAGACATTCAACATGTTGGTTTTAGAAAAAGTTAGTGACTCAACTGAGCATGTGCACCCTATGTGGGTCAAATGCCAAATGGTCAAACTGTTCGTTTTTAATATCCTGATTAACAAATCGGAATTAATGTAAAAATGCAATAATTACAATGCAATATATACACTGTAATATGCAAATAACAGATCTGCTATGAGGCTAAGTGCGATGACAGCATGGGCTTGACTATGCAAATACTATTAAGGATGAATTATTTTTGGGCACACTCCGGTAGTAGCAGGTGCAAGTCAAGGCGTAGCAGGAAGAGATGTGGTCGTGTATGTACATGTACAGTATGTTCTAAATAACATCGAAATCAATGTATTGATTCATACATCTCCGAATGTTTTTTATTCAAATAGATCAAATATTTAGTTTCAACAAAATGGGATACTGAGATCGACTTGAATCAAGGTAGAAGCAGTTTGGTTTTACAAAATATTTGAACAACAACTCGGAAAAAACCCTGGAAAAATGCATTGATCGGACAGTGAGCTAATAGCACAGCGAAAGCATCATCTGCAAGTGGAATTAAAGTAGTAACAATGCTCAGCACGTACATGTACGTTAATTATAAAAATACTATTATTATGAAGTCCCCTAGTGGCCTAGGAATTATTTTGTACCACTTTCAATTGTTCCAGTAATAAAGATTGGAGTAAAAAGGGTGTGGTCGAGTTAGAAATGCATTGCTGAATGCTGAACAATAGAACTAATTAAAACGAAATAGTTTTAATACAGGTGTGTTCACAATTTCTATCTTGTTTTAGTCGAAATAAAATTTGGACAAATTTACGGAAGCTCAGAGCGGACAGGATGCGCTTCTGATGTGGCGGGTTTTGATGGTTGAACACTTAAACAGCTATAGGCATCCTTCGTCGAAATTAAGGGGCAATTATAAGTAATTAGAAATCGTGTCGGTCAAACAAGAACCTTCCAATCAACGACTCCGTAACCAGTAATACAAAAAATAAAGATAAAATACAATTTTCGAAGATTTGAATGTTCCTAAAAACTCGTTGTAACACCTTATTCTCACCGACGTTGATGTAGCTCTTCTAATGTGGATCAGGTCAAACTTTCGAGTGTTAATTCCCA